>JAPDSC010074125.1:10723-24794 GCA_026290005.1 Latrodectus geometricus | reverse complement strand
AACTTCACATTCATAAATTTTATTTTTAAAGAGAGTCTTATGTATAAAATAAAATATATTTCTAATGTATTTAATACACACATACGTTTCAAAGTGTACCTCAAATTGGTGCTGGTCCCAATTAACTAACACGGGTGATAAAAGTTTACAATAACACAAAAACTTTTGGTAAGCAAATTCATCACAAGAAAACTTCAGCTGTGTTTGAAAATTTAGCACCAATTAGAAAAAAATTAGACAAATCAACTTCAATAATTTGAAACTCTTGAAGTTTGAATTTTTTTTATACATATTACAAAATTACATCTAAAATCTTCAGGTGAAATCTTATAGAAATAGCTTTGCTGACGCTTTACGTAACTACTATACGGCTTAAGACTATTTATATCCGAAGAATTTCTGTTCAATGAATTGATAAACAATTTCGAGATAATTGAACAATTTTGAAATAACCAAAGTGTAAAGATGAATTTGAGGTATATTTACCTAAGAAAACTATAATATAAAATTACGGACCACTTTAAGACAAGCCAACGATAGTGCGACACATTACACAAACAGTTCAAATGCTCAATACGGGCTGTCTCTTGAAAAAACCATTGTGAAACTTAATTCTAACTTAAGGTCTAAACTTATGAAGTCCTCCTACTACATATATACTAAGAGGCACATGGTCAGTAATTTTGACTTATTACACATCAGAATAAGATTGCAATTTTATCTCAGCTTATATCCTGTTATAGTTCTGTTCTCAATACCAGTTCCACCAGTATGTGCACGAAGATGGTCTATACGCCAAATGACTGGCCCCCGTATTTTCCTTATTTCCCAGCATCAAAGAAAACGTTTGAATTGAGCTTATAATCAAATATAACAGTTTAAGAATTAAAGAAAATTTGTTCTTTTAATGAGTGAATCTTATCTGCTTTCCAGAATCATTCTTGGAATTTCTAAATATAGCAAATACTGGATTATCTGCAATCTTACTTTAAAAAGAGATTTATATGAAGATAATGTTCTCATAAGGAATAGAGTATCATTAAAGGAGTTTACAAGTGCTTACGCATGTCTACCATGCAATGTAAAACACTCAATGATCAAACATAGAAGACATTAAGCTCTATTATTCATTAATATATTGTTGCAATATTCAGTATTCTCATTTTGTAACTAATAATGCATGCCTTTTACAACAGTATATCTCAATTAAAAAGCTATAATAACACAATCAAATCATTCTCTTGACCTTCCCTTTAGAATATACACATAATGCTTATTGGAGATATTATTGACTTGCGATCTTTTTGAAATTCAACAGATACTTCATGTACTCTATTATCTTCGAAAGAACTCCTTTATGTAATCTATTGTCTTTACTACGAAAACAATTCACTGACAACATCATAAAAAGCATGAGACAAATATACGTACAAACCTTACGAACTTCTAAGCTTCTTCCTACAAGTATATGTTATTCGTATTTCAGAAATATACCCTTTATTGGATATTAATACTACTACAACATTAAGACAACATACTACACACGTGAAATTTATACAAGAAGATATAATATGAAGATGCTTAGAGTTGCAACTCATGAATATAAAATTATTCAAGAAATGCAAATATAACTGATGTAGCAACACCAGTTATATGTTTAAATGGAAAGATTTTTCTATGGGTTATTCAAGATAAAATTAAATTCTAAATAAAACATGTAATAATGTTTCATGTAAGAAAGAAAAATCAACTAACATGTTTCTGAATTTGTATAACCGAACTGCAGCATTGAGAGATTACGGTTTATTGCATTGCAGGTTGATTTCCTCGGGATTCAACTGTTATTTTTCGCACACGAAGACTAATTATATTGGAACTTATAGGTTAAAAAGGATTACGAATAACTCCAGACATTCATACCCAGTGGGAATCAAATCCCGAAACTTTGAGCTAAATGTCAGCTAATGAACCGTTCACATCTGTTAACTTGGCCGCAATATTGTTGGATTCCATAAATGTAAGCAGAATGTGGAATTTAAAGGCTCATGATAGTCATAAGGATCTCTGATGTACGTTGTCAAAAACAGCAGAGAAGTTAGGGATGTTACTCGCATGGTTTTTATGGATCATACAGCCACATTACAATTTCCAGAATCAATAGAATTAGGATCACTTTTAAAACAAGTGTTTATGCATGTATAAGTTGTTTGACAATATTTTGCAATAATCTTAACTGTAAGCTCAGTAATCATGGCTACTCTCTGTTGTATTTTATAAATGTTTTTAAATTAAACTGAATGTATTTTACATGAAACCTGTTAATATAAATGGCAAGAAGAGATTCTATTTTGACGGAGAGGAATTAATAAAAAATAACCTTTTAATATTTGTAAATTAATTAAATATCACCTGTTTATTTTTTAAATATTTTAAATGATTAAAGGATGAAATATTTCTTATTATTGATCTTTATTTTAAAAATATTACTAATTAAAAATTTAAAATCATAGATCTAATACTGTATTAAATTTGTAGTTTAGTTTTATTCAAATTATTTCTTAAATTTTCCTCTATTATTATAAAAAATATTTATAAAAAAGGCCATTTGTGTAAAAATCTTATAACCAGTTCATAATTATTATTTTTTTTTATCTCTTTACATTCTTATTATAATATAGAATCCGGAAGTCGCGTGGATAATTTTTTAAATTGATGCCAAATCTAAATATAGGTTATATTATATATATATATATAGGTTGTATTCATATACCTATATATATTTACTGTCATTTCACAAAAAAAGCCTTTATTCGACTCCTAAAACATTGAAAGTGAATTTCACATCACTACCAACATCCATGCTGGCGATACGAGCGGATTCCTAGAACGACAGAATCAAAAATAAGATTATGGGACACAATCTTATTTTTGGATGAAAAATACAATAAAAAAATGTTAAATGAACACTGAAATGTAAAAATAATATCTAAGATTTTGGGGAGAAAGACACAATAACCTTAAAGAATCTGAAAAGAAATCTGTTCAAGGATAAAAATTGGAAAACTATGATATTGGTAATTTTTTTCATTAAACTTTCTTCATATAGAAATTATATATATATTATTTCTATATGAAGAATATATATATATCTGATGTCATATTTTATTGTATTGAAAACTGATATTTTTAGAGTTTTCGGAGAATCGAATTATTTAACTAACGTCGGGTAAAAATTTCCTTTCCTGATTAATTATGGTTGATAACACTCTGAATCCGTATTTCCATGAGAAATGGAACAATCGAACTCGATGCAAACTAATCATAACTGGTATCTTTTCCTTTCAAATATTCCTCTTCAGGTAACATTCTTACATTTCACCTCTTATTATGCATACTCATGCACACGAGTTAGTTAAGAGGCGAAATTATTCAATACCAATAACAAATTGGACATTGAATAGACAGCCAGCTTCTGTAATTAGTCCACATTGTTTCATCTCTAGCCCAATTCAGGGGCGCGCAGTCAAAAGGGTATCCGAAAATCGTCGCAGGAGTTGTCAACCTAATCTACCGCAAGGGGTTGCAGGAAACAAAAGAACATTTCCCTTCCAGAAACCATTACCTATTTGTCTGGCGCACTACATTGAAAGCCATTCCCTTTAATACATCAAACAGCAAGTCAAACATGCGCTCCAAGTTCCACCACACATCCCCGACCATCAAGCACAAGTAGGGAAATGCTAAATGGAGGGCCAAAGTAATGAAAAGGGCCCCAGAAAGGGGAGGGCCATTCATTAGGATCCGCCGACAGGCCATTATAAATGACCCGGCGAGAAATAACTAATTAGCCACCTGTCAGGCCATATGCACACTCCCCCGCCCGAGACAATGTTTTGGCCCCCTCGCCGCGGTTTTGAATGATGTTCGGTAATTCTGGCCGCCGCACAAAACTTGTTTCGTTTTACCAATTTGCTGGAGAGCGTACTCTTGTTAAGCGATTTAATTGGAAACGTTTTCTCTCGCAAAAAGAAAATGATTTTTGGGATGTCATGTCGGAGATTAGAATGCCCACCTCGTATATTATGCTCCGTGTACCTTCGTCGCCTGCTGCCTCGACTCTAGCCACAACCCTTGCACGGAGTTCACGCACTGCTGCCCATACAGTTACAGTGAAACAATTTTCAGTGAACTCAGCATGACTAGGAATGTGTTAATAAACTACTTATTGTGGAT
This sequence comes from Latrodectus geometricus, assembly GCA_026290005.1. Classification (NCBI taxonomy): domain Eukaryota; kingdom Metazoa; phylum Arthropoda; class Arachnida; order Araneae; family Theridiidae; genus Latrodectus; species Latrodectus geometricus. The sequence goes on along the minus strand of JAPDSC010074125.1, from coordinate 20,561 downwards.
TAAAAATTTCCTCTCTTAGAGTGTTCTTCATTTTTAATTCAATGAAAATGTCAATAATATCTTTAAGGCAGTTTCTCTTTTATTTTAAAAAGGTTATGGCTCATGAATAGAATTATTATAAAAACAAAGAAGGAGCAACTACAAACAAAATAAAAAAAGGAGCAACTAGAACAATAACATTAATATATTCAAGAGATAACCGAATATTCACCCCAATGGTCCTCTTGGTCTGTATTTTATAAAATCAAGCATTACCTCACAAATTTAATAAGGACTAATCTTGAAAAATTATTTACAACATCATATTTCAGAACAGTTCTGTAATGCTTCGAATACAAAGATGAATAAAAACAATAATCGAAGTTGTAAAATTGGCAAGTTTAAAATAACAATAAAAAACATTTACACTTTCTAATATTTTAAAGATGAGATTAAATATATATAGTAATAAAAGTTTCAAAATAGGGTATTGCTGAAACTCAAAGCAATCTTGATAATAAAAGCCTAACAATATTTAGATAAAACAGAATGAAAATTATAAAATGTTTTGCTATATAGAAGAACATGAGAAAAAAATATAAATATATATACAGCAGATTTACGATCTACTCATATATAAGATGTTACTCGAGCTGTAATACTGCATTCCTTTACAATACTAAGAATCTGCATTGTTTATACTCAATTTTTTAAGCATGCAGTATTTATTACTTTATCTAGAAATATCCGTAGTTCTATATATATCACCTTAAGCATGATGTTTGTCTTTGAGTTTTGTGTCACACGAGGCTGGCAAAATAAAATACTTTTAATATAGTTTTGACACAAGCAGTAATTTAATTTTGCCAGTAAACAGGGAAAAAATAGCTATTACCTCCGTTCATGTTACCAGTAAATTTGAAAGCAGTTTTTTCTTATCTGTTTTCTTATTTGGTACTCAAACAGAAATTCTTTTAATATTACAAAAAGGAGATTTCTTTAAATATAATCCTAGCTTTTTGAACGAAGGAGATTTATATTATCCTAAAGAGATTTAATTACACAAATATCTTAAGAAGATTTAAATTCGATAGTGTAGAAAATTTGTCTTCAAACTTCTAAAATAAAATAAAATAAAATGGATGGAAAAGTAAATTAGTTTTCAATTGGAAAAATTAATTTTGTGGTTAAAAATATAACACTTGCTATATTAGGTAGCTAGAATTTAAATTGACTGTTTTATTTAATTGATTTTATTAATTACCTTAATTACTTGAATGAAAATTGAATAATATTTCAATCTTATAAGCTATAGTGTGTTATTTACATATTTTTTATAATATTTGCGAATAACAAAATCCTAGAAAGAAGAAAAGTTTATATAAATTGGATGAATATGGAAAAATCTTCCTGGATGGGTGAATATGGAAAATTGCCCTTGGGCTTTTATTTAGAAGATCTCACATGGGATCAAAAAATGTCATCGATATAATTCTGATTACTTAAATTTCCACATACCACAACCAGAAATGTCCAGTTGTCATTGGATGTGCTCTTCAAGACCGTTAAATCCATGCGGAGATTGTACCCTACAATAGCGTGGGTAGGATTGTAGCATTTGCAAGGTTACCAAACACATACATGGTTGTCATCTATCACAAGAACGAATCGGCATTCTTCACTCAATATTTTGTTTTGATAACTTGTAGGATTCCGTCATTCTAACTTGGCATCACAGTAAACAAAATACTTGTAAAAGTTAGCACACTAAAAGTAAGCTTTTAGATAACAGATTCTCTTCCACAGGGAATCTGAATTTGGTTTTTTGGAATTGGCAATCCCTACTTGCAATTGTATCGCGGAACGAATCAACGGATTCCACGATCGCTTGGCGCACAATTCTTCGATCCTCTCCCATCGTCTTTCGGGATGGCGCCAGACTTGGAACATCATACATTGAGATGGTATTCCAAGTCATCATACATAGACTTCGAATACCATCTCATGTTCACTACTCCCAATATGTTCTGATGGAACATTATAGTCTTTCTGCCTTGCAGCACATACTTAAAGTTTTCAGGTTAATAACCTACTAATCTACTTGGAGTTTTCAGGTTAATAATGAAGCCTCTCACAAACTCGCTTATCTGTGAATAATGTCTTCTCGCATGTCTATGTGGTAGCATTAATAACTCAATTAATAGCTCTTAAAACAAGATAAAATTGTGACCATTACGTTTATAAACATTCAACTACTTATAGAATATATAAGATTAACTTTCAGAATGCAGTGCTACTGGAAGTTTAATGGCAAATTTACACCAAAATAAGATCATTTGCATATGGGATCTTACTAAACTTTTCAGCAAAGTGTCGCGACAGTAACTTTACCTCTTTTTAGTGAACAATTTTCAATGTTCTTGAGTGTATTTCATGAAGGAATGAGATATACATGTAAAGCACTGTTCAAAAATTTAATAATCTCTAATCAAAAATTCCTTAAAGTTCAGACTCACTAATTAACTTGAAAGGAAAATCTGACTCTGCATCTTATGAAGAAAAATGTGATAGGAATTCTTGTCTTATTTTTTTCCCCAAGAAAATGACAGAATTTCATAGTTATCCGGGGGGGGGAAGCCGATTTTGTTTAAAAAAAATATTTTTATGCTATTAATTTGTGTGGTCACTTACATGGCAACAAAACTCTTCTCAACAGATTAACGGACAACATAAGTCATCTGTGTAATTAAGAACACATTTTATACCGATCATCTTACAATCGTTGAAGGATATAATGTATTAATCTGTAAAGTGTCTAATTTCTTACCAGCTCAAGTTATAGCCTGTTTATTTGTTCGTGTTTCAAGATCAGTAGATGTATGGAGTAAGTCTATTAACATTTGGTAGTCTTCCTGTAGGTACATCAATCATGTACCTGATCTTAATTTGAACAAAATGAGTACACACACAACTGATAATTGATTAAAACTAATCTGTAATCAATGTTTTTAATATTTTCCAATACCCAGTTCTATGATGGGATATTTATGTGCAAACTTTAATTAAATTAATTTTAGTGCATATTAAAACTCTCTTTAAAAAACTAGTTATTTTTGGTGTAAAATAAAAATGGCTATTTTCAATTTAGAAAATGTTAATTAACCAAATAAAAATTTGAAATCAAGATGCATGACTTACAGTTATTTAAAATTTATGTACAATAAGCACACATAAATTAACATTGCCTTATTTTATGTAAATAAAAGTAATTCTAAAATAAGATAAAAATGTGTAGAAATATGAGAAATATTTTAATTAAATACAATATAATCAAATGTGTTATACAGTTAGAAATTTTCTTTCAAAAAAGGAAATTTTAGTTTAAACAGTATATAAAAAAGCAATACGTAATGAAAATTCTTTATTAACACATATCAAATATTAAGAATAGCACTATTTTGATTTTAGCACATCTAAAACTTTAGATACCAGCACATACAAACACTTACGTAAATTATGATAAAATGAGAACGTTTTTGATATTTACAGACATAAAGTACATTCATTTTACAACATTCATCAAAATTTAAAATCTTAAAACTTAAAGTTATTAAAAACAAATTTATTTTCAAAGAGAATTGGCGCAAAAAGTTTTTTAATTGGTATGCAGAGATTTATTTCAAAAAGGTTGTTTCTTTTTTTTAATTCATATAATTAACATTATATGAATTAACAATGTAATTTTATACAGTTTTAAACGAAACTTCAACAATGTAACTTCTATACATTCTTAAATGGAAATTATGGAATTATCCCCAGCGATCGGTGGGAAAACATTAATTTATTACAAATTATATATTTATTAAAATCTAATTATATTTTAAAGATTCCTTTAAAATAATTACAAATAAAAAGAGAGTGAAAAAAAATTATATTACATATTGTTTGGAGTACATCATTTCATAATTACATGAGAAGTGACCAAAACATGTTCACATTTTACAGCAAATTTGATTAAAAAATTTTCAAAAGAATTGTTTATATAGCATATAGTTTTTAATTAAATGAATAACTCACTTTCTTTTTGAATGGAAAATGCGTTACTAAAATTTTTTAAAAATAACAGAAATAATTTACGTTAGAAAAAATATATTCCTATTGAATGAATAAAAACATTCAGCTCATGGCCTCGTCAGGGCATTTAACTAAATAGAACTTTAAAATTTTAACTTAATAAAAGGAGAAATGATAGTTTAAAATACACATTCTTATATTGGTTCCACAAAAAGCAAAAAGTTTCGCGCAACATTTAGGTACTCCAGTAATCATGAACTACTGGCAGATACACATCATTAGGTTTAAATGATTTGCAACATTTTGATAGTAGTAACTAGTATTTTTTGCCCACATAACTTTGCGTTGGACGGCAGGCAGGAATAAATCTTGAGCAGTCTGCCTCTTTTTATCACAGTTCTTCGCCTGCTACAGCTTTGCTGTACATTTTATCAATGAACTCGTACACTGATGCGAAACTCATCCACGATGTCAAATCATGCCTTTGAGTACCTAAAGTAGATAAGATTCGATTACCAATCAGTTTTTCATAAAGATATTTTGTTAAAGCAACTATATAGCTGGAAAAATAAAATACACACATTTGTTTTTTAAATAAAAAGTTATAGGAGACCAAGGGAAATTTTTGAAAAAGACATTTTTAGAAATAGATCTCTATATAAACACACATTTAAGCAAATATACTTGACTATAGTTATGAAATATGACGTTTACAACTGAAAATACATTCATAATGAAATTGTATTCTTAGTCTATTTTGTTCATGCACATGCGTAAGAATCTGCATGCAAAATCCTAAATAAATTGCGAAGAAAAAACGCTTTATTGTTTGTTGATGATCTGCAATACTTATAGCCATTTAAGACATTAATTTAAATCCAAATATAATAGTTATCTGCTCAACATTATCATCATATATTAACTTATTTTATGCACAAATAACGATGAAATAAAAATCATATTTATGAGCTCTTTCATAGTAAAAAGACTAAAATACATAATTCATTTAATAGTATTTATGTAAATTAAATGATATCATATATAAATTAAGTTGTAATAAACTTTTCCAGTCCAAATATAATCCCTAAATACCATAAATAATTTATTTTAAAGACTACTTTGAATAAAATTGTCATCTTTGTTTTTCTCTGAATGTATATTACTGAACCAAAGTTTTTAATTCCAATGATTGTTCTCCTTTTGTTTCGATTTTCTTTACAGTACGCGACGAATAATTTTCATAGATAAACTAATTATTTCTGATTTTTAATGAATCGTTAGCTGTAATCCTAATTTCTTTCCTACATAAGTTTCTATGAGAGGAAAAAAAATTCCAATTATATTGTTAAAACTATTACGTTATTTAGTGTCAGAATATTGTACACAAGTTTGACAAAAACAAGTATGTTTTGAAAAACAAACACATAAGTATACATTTTTTATAATAAAAAGAACAATTCTTGTGTGATCACTTTCATTTTTGAAGGCGAAACATTGATTGTCCGTTTATTTACTCTGAATAGTTTTTTGACAGGATAGCTCGAGAAATAAAGTACAAAAAGTATTTTATAACACAATACATCTTGTCCAAAGGAGCAATCAAATTCAAGAATTGATGAGAAAAAGGTCAGACAGCTGATAATTCTGACATAAGATTGGTCAAAACACTACCAATAATTAATTTATACTAAAGACATTGAATATTGGATACAAGATTTGGTTTTCCTTTGTAATGGAACAACGGAACAAGATATTTTTACTGTGCTAAAGCTCAACATTCTACACAAATATGATCAGCTCATAACATTCAGATTTTGATTATATATATATAGGTTTTAGCATTTATATTTCAAATAAAAAAGAATATATTATTGGTATGCTTAAGGATTCAAAAGTATTAAAATAAAGATTGATAATGATCAGGCTTCATGATTGAAGGAAGATTTTCTAGTAAAAATAAACTACATACAAAAACTAGATGATTCGGAAAAAAACGAGTGAATGACCAAAGTGACCGATGATGACGGTATGCATGATGGACTTCTAGTCAGAGTAATAAAGGATCTTTATCTTTGATTTTACAATTGATCGGCTAACTACATTTGATAGCTAGTGAAGCTACAGTTAACGTAATGCTTTAGCATATCGCGTAACAGGTATATCAGAGTGTACTTTAACAATTCTTTGTCATTAACCTGAACCTCTGTATCCAAAATTTCATGATACAAAAGATTCTATCGCCGAAAAATCTTCGGCACCCGAATGTGCACAAAATGGGCTCATGAGCGTAGACTAGGCTATAGATTGTAACGAGTGATTTTTTATGAATACACATTTAATTTAAGGTACGTTGATTTCATATGCTATACAGGTGAAAGTCTCCAGCCAGAATATGTTATTCAACTCTTCAATTCCAACCCAACAGAAAGTACTATTCAACTCATTAAAGAAAGTATTCACAGCATTTCTAGAGTAATAATATATTATGAATTATTTGAAGAGCCAGAAATTGATAATAATTTATAAATTCAATCTAAATCAATGAAGTTCTAAAACTAGAACTTATTTCCTTTTTCTTCAGGATATCTATCGATTTTAATTGGACGAGAGAGAGAGGTTTGTTTGATAGAAATGTTCATATTGATAGAAATGTTCAAATTTTTCATTCTGACTATACTTGGTCTGCGTAATCTCTAGATATGTCATGTCAACATGAGAGATTTCGCTGGTCAGCCTCTTGTTCGACATCCTCGTCCCATAAATACAGAAGAGGGAGTTTAGATTTGCATGAAAAATAATAGGAATGTGTTCTGCCACAGGTACGCATTAAATATGCCATGTCATACAGATGGTCTTGGTTGTGTTACCGAATACTTCTTTTCGATGATACTGCTTTGTAATTTTAATTGTTGATTTGCAACAACACAAGTCATTTTCGTACTTAAAATCTCATTCAATTCAAACGAATTCCTCATAAAACAATAATTATGTGATAAGATCAATTATATTGTGATTATGAATATACATCTTCCCAGATTTAAAATTCTTATTACACCAGTCCATTTTCTTTTATTCCTTTATTTTTTAAGACAATTACATTTTTATGATTTAAATGAAGAAGTTGTTTAAATTTTTACACTCCAATCAAAAGACGAATAGTGGTTCAAAAATGGTCATCTGGAGAGGAATTCATTAAAAGGAAGATCATAATCTCTAGGGAAAACACTAATACAAAAAGACTTCATACCGGTAACTTCAAAATTACATTTCACATTTTCTTGACATGAAACGCTTCAAAGTTTCCAACTACTTTGTAAATGTTTATATGCAATTACCTTTTTTTCAAACACAAGAATTTCAATACCTTGCGCCATAAAACCCAACCAAACGACAAACAAACAAGAATTTCAAAAGTTTCAAGACATTTATTTTATTTCAGAAGTGGATTAAGAATTCAACAATGAAAAACAATGAACTTGCCTTTTAAAATTTTCAAACTAGTTTTTTTTTTAAAATTTCAAAATATGTTTAGTTACATAAAAGTAAACTTTCTCGTTTTCAAAGTAACTTCCCTATGTAAATTTTACGAATAAATATTATTAGGAAAAATTACAAAATCGTTCCTTACACATTAAAAAAAACTCAATTGGCAATATTTGAAAAATTGTTTCATGCAAGTGCACAAACCATAAGTAAATGCCACGTTGTACGGAAATGTATATATAAATAAATTAAATATAATAATATTCAATTCTCCATTAAAAAAGGTACTCCGCACTTCGAAAATCAACAATAACAGTTTGAAATAAAAATTGTAAAAACTAATCTCAATGATAGGTAGTGGGCAAAAATCAAAGCAAATTTTTACAGCTAAGGCAATTTAAACAGTGCATGTAGAATTATATTTTTACATCTTTATTTTTCATAAATTTTATTGTTTCTTACTTCGTTGTTCAGTTTTTAGAGACATAGCTTTACGGTCCACAAATTTCATGATTTCTTGTACTTATAAATAATGATAATGAATTCAGATAAATTCAAGTATTTATTTGGGATGTTAGGCCAATAAATCACGAAGCATTTTGGATATAAAGTCCAAAACATGTGCAATTATTTCTTTAACTCTAAAGTTGTTTTAATAAACGAGGGCTAATTTGACAAGGACCTACAGTTTATATATATACATAATGAATTTCAAACCATCACAACCATATCTATCTGAAATGGAAGACAAATGAGCGAACTGTTGAACACTAGGATGACGTATAAAATTTAACGGCACAATAAGTCCTAGACAAATAAGTCAAAATAATAAATCTCAATCAGCAAGTTTGATGTAAGAATTTATGATATAATTAAATAAAATTTTATTTGGAAAATTATTGTATTTGTATTGGGATTCAATAAATTATTTTTTTATTTAACGTTTATAATCAACAAATTTGAATATTTTCTGTTCGTCAATTTTCAGGAACAAACAAAGCTCATTCATTAGAATTAACAGCATAAAAAAGCGATAGTTGAGAACAGATACATAATGAATAATGTATTCACAATATGATAAACCATGAGTAATACAGTTAAAGAAAAACAAAATGTAGACAAATAAAAGAAAAACTATCTTTCAAAATAACTACTTCATTTACAAAATTCTTTAAGATTTATGGCTTTACTTAATTGCCGCACCAGAAAACTTCCAAATAGAGGCACCAGTTTTGCAGCTGAGAAAATAACTCAAAAAGGCGAATTTTTCTTCTTTGGAATAAGTTTTCCGAACAAAGAAATGAAAAGAAGAGAAAAAGTTCGCATAGATGATGTAAAAATCTCTAGCGATGATTCATGCATAAAAAATGAGCGATTTAAGTTTTTTTTTAAAAAAAGAAAACATTTCTAACAAATGACGCCAAGAAAAAAAAGACCATTTTTTCAAAAGTATAAATACATATATATTTTGACCATACGCCGAAAATATTCCTCAGAATTAGGTCTCAAGCAGAAAAAAACGACGAAATGACTAAAACAAATAAAATCGTTCAGAAACTTAATCTAAAACTTATTAACTTCGCATTCCACATGATGTAACAACAATAATAGGGGATAGAAGGGGAAAAAAAGACAGCAAGAAACAAAACGCCAATTTCTTAAAGTAGGTAAGAATGGGTAATAGGTGGGCGGGGTAAAGGACTATAGCATGTGCATTTTGGTCAAAACGCACACCGGCATACAAGGAATGCACACACGAAAAAGTAAAGAAGTAAAAAAAAAATAAATTGCCATTAAAAAGAAATCAAGAAGAAAATTTCATTTTTTTATGCGCCATCCTCCCTCCAGCCGCTGTCCCGGTTATTTGCATGAGAACAGTCGTTGAGGCGGAGATTTTGCTCTGAGAGATTAACAATGTTTTTAAAACGAACGATGTTTTTGAAAGGTAATTTTGGAAGTCATTCGATCTGGAAGAAAAAAAAAAAAGAGTAAGAAACAGCCGGGGAAGGGAAGACCCCCGGAACGAAAAATTCCCCTCTGCCCAAGAAACTCAATAAAGAATGGGAAACTACATCATGAATAATAATATCGTACTTTATCGGCATATGTCATCAATTTCGAGCAGCAGATGGTAATAGAGACTGTTCACGAGACACAACTCCAGCTACAGATCTGGTAAACATGTAACTCATATCTTCTGCACTTTAACAAAAAAATTACAATAAAGCAAAGGCCTAGCAATTAGAGATATAAACAAACAAGGATTTAATGAATGTAAGATACGTTAAATTAAATAGATATA
>JAPDSC010074121.1:0-26957 GCA_026290005.1 Latrodectus geometricus | reverse complement strand
TTCCTCATCAAGTATGATGAAGACACCAGATGGGCGCTGCTGATGTTTTGGATGGAAAGGGTTCATTTCACCGTGAATAGGAAAGTAAACTCGAAGAAATGTGTTCATTTTGAGAAAGAAATTCCTCACGGTGTGGTGCCAGTGCCTTTATGCGACAGATACGTGAATGTGTGGTACGGCGTCTCAGCGACATTCATTCTGGACCCTTACTTCTTTGAAGAAATCACATCCAGTGATGCGAACATGCAAATCGGTATAAAGCAATAATGGAGAATTACGTAATTACAGAATTGCTGCTGTGAAATGTCAATAATGGCATTGTATGGATGCAAGATGGTGCTCCTCTATGCATTCCTAGAAGTGTTCAACAAGTGATTCAATAGGACTTTTGTGATAGAGTCATTTCGCGTACCTTTGAATTTTCGTGGCTACTTTACCTCCTCCCCCCCCGACTTCACTCCGATGCATTTTTCATTCTAGGCATTTATTAAATTTAAAGTTTACGCATCAAATGCCCGGTATTTTTCAAACTTGTAAGATGCCATAAAACGAGAAGTTCAACAAATCTTCCTGTCCTGATCTTTTCGACATTGTTATCAAAAATCTCCTTCATGCAATGCGTTATCATCTGCAAAAGTAGCCACGTTGAAAACTTGTAATGAGAATAAAAATATTTTCCTTCTATTCTCTTTTGTTATCATTGTTTCATTACAATGCTCTTCTGTCCAAATGATTTACGTTAATGTACGTCATACCTGTCACGTTTCAACTCCATTTAGGGTTTCTCCATGTTCTGATCAATTGCTCAAGAAAAAAAATGGGTGTTGAGATTCGAAAATTTCGAAATTTTATCACTTGACCGTAACTGTGGGAGATTTATTGTTTTGAATCAACAAACCTGGGCCCCTTACATTCAAATATCTATATCTAAACTTTCCTTTCGATTGGTTGAACGGTCATTTATAGGTGAATTTTTTTAGAGCACCTGTTATAATAACTAAATATAGAGTATCATCTTAAAGAAAGTGTCAGCTTTAAAGCTTAATTAGATGTATTCAATGCTGTTTTGAAATTTCTCACCTAAAATCTAATCCTCACTACAAGAAAAACTCATTTCTTGTTAAAAAGCAAAAGTGCATTCATTTTGTTTCATTTATTATTAACAAAAATGCTAAATTGTTTTGATGAATTGATAATGTAATAATAATTATTCAGAAAATAGTAAATAAATTTTCAAATTTCATTTCTTAAAAAACATTTAAAATAATATGTAGGTAAAATATAAAAAATTTTTTTTAAGTAATATGCTAAAACTAACTTTTTATTGCAAAACAATGTCATTTTATATTAATTCATTAAGCGGAAGAAAGTTCCATGAAAAGAACATGAAACATTTTGAGAAAAATATTTCCTTTTAGGAAGAGAAACATTTTCGATGACTAAAATAAATTAGATCATTTTACTATGCAAATAAAATTAAATACTGTGCTTAAATGTAGTTCTGAATATTTTTCTTTGTTCACTTGCTGCATGGGGAAATATGTGTATCTGTTATTGCATAAAATATTAGTAATAAAGTATCTTTAAATAACTTGATTTTTTTTGCAATTCTTAAACAAAGAAACCTAAATAATTTACGTTCTTTTTTTATAAATTTAAAAATACGAATTTTAAAGTAAAAGCTTAAAACTGCTTGTGACAATTTTACCTAAAGTAATTTATAGGAATTAAGTTCGTGCTCCTAAGGGATTAATTACTCTTGAAACTGTGTTACAAGATATATATCATTAATAGGAATAACATTGTTAGCCTTAAACAAGAGCTTAAGAGAATAATTTGCTTAATTAAGAAGCTACAAGGAATTAAAGGGAGTGATTAATCGAATGATCTGTAAGAAGCTCATAAATATTTAAACAAGGTGAATTAGTAACATTTTCTTAAATTACTTTAAAGAGTAACAAAATTAGTTAAAAAAAATAATAAATTAAAATAGAAATAATTTCATTCAGCAGATAAGTATAACCAACATAATTTTAAAAAATTTTAAAAAGTCTCTTAGCATTTTTTAATTTGCAACAAAATTAAGCAAATAATATCAGAAAAGAGAATTCGTATGAGTAAATAGCTCTAATTTTAAGTGTTTATTGCATCTTACTTGATATAATTTAAAATTAAGACTATTTAAAAAACTTATATTTTTAAAAGTATTTATTTATGCATAATAATTGTAAGAGATAGAAAACAAATCAAATAAAACATTTTTAGAAGGGAAAACTTATGTATCTTATTTCTCATTTAAATTTTACACTTTGCAAAAGTTAATTCTTGTGCTTGAACTTTTATGCATTCTAAACATTAGATTTTAATGTTTTACTAACCTTTTGATTTGTTTAAACATCTATGATTGATTTAGAAAAATTAATGGGAGTATAATGAGATACCATAAGATATGAAAAATATTATATAAGTAGAATTTTCTTTTATATTGTTCATCAAGTTTTCATATAGAATTATAAATATAAATAACATATGACATGAAAGCTCATAGTAAATATAACAAAATTCATTAAATTTTTATAGTTTTTCTTTACTTAATCGTTGAAATTTCGTAGCAAATTCAAGCAATTTATCTAGAAATAATACCAGACATAAAACTCTAAATGTAAAATATGTTTATTAGAAATTGTTTAACATAATAGACGATGGCTAAAAGGAATCATCGATATACACATTATGTACATAAAATTAACTTGAATGAGTTAATATTATGCTTATGTCTTAGATAAAATATTCAATTAAAAATCATTTTTTACATTAAATTATAAAATAAATTTGTTTAAATTTAAAATTTTGACGTTCTTAAGATTTGTTATAACTTTAAAGAGTTATAATTAATGAAAATTATAAATAGGTGCATGGAGGAAATTTTATTTTTGTATCTATTATCAAAATTTTCTATTCATTTTCTTCTCAATATTTATATTAAAAACTCAAATAATCAAATTAATGTTAAAAAGTTAATTATTGATAAATCTAAAACAATATTTTAAATTCTGAAATCAAAATTATTAAAAAAATTTCCCTACATATAAAATATCTTGTAAATAGATTTTCACCGATGTCTTTTATAAAAACATATATTTTTATTATACTTCATGCTTACTTATTTAACACTATATATGTTTTATGCAACAGATAAACGAAATTTCGGTTAATGTTCAAAGGAATGTTCTTCATGTAATGAGTAAATATCTAATACATAATTTCTATAAAGATAAATTAACTAAATATCAAAGAATTATTTATTTTATAATTAAAGTATTATAAAAAATTTTATTTATAAGTAATAATCCTCGAAATAGTGTTAAATGCTATGATATTCATTAAAATATTTATCAAGCATAGGTAAATAAATTATATTAAAGAAAAGAATACACAAAGTTTCAAAATAATATGCATTAAGATTTTCCATAAAAAAAAATTCAATTAAAATATTAATATAAATTTAGAGTAACAAAAATAAATGATTATTGAATAATATATTAAAATTTCATCATGTGTTGAAATTAAAGAAATTAATAAAGTGTTTTTAAATGTTTATTTTCATTGAAATATAAAAGTTAATATATATAAATTTAGAATTTTGTTTCTATTAAAGTATGTATACATTAAGTAAATCTTATTGTTTAAATTATTTTTAAGTATATGCTTTTTTTGGAAAATCTGTTTTTATATTTCAAACCAATTATTATTGATTTACGTATAATCCGTGCGACTAATATCAAAACAGCAAAAAGAATTTTAAAGTTTAATGATTAATTTATATATAATATGCTAATCTACAGTACAGTATTCTTAGTGTGTATCATACTTTTAAATTAAAATTTTTGCAGTCTGTATGACAGATTTATTATAAAACATTTATGTCGATTATAAAAAAATTTCGTATATATAAAAAAATTTCGTTTATATTAATACATTTCATTAGCTACTTTAAGTAACCTATAAAATAAAAATAAAAAATCATTTGTTAAGAAAGTGGTAAATATTTGAAGAATATTGCGATGGTGTTCAATAAGAAACTGTTATTTATTAATTTCAATGATTTCTTTTTTAATTATAATAATAGTTAAATAGGAGAATACTAAATTCTTTACACAAGAAATCAAAACATGACTAAATTTTTGCGTTTACATGTTATTTCTGTAGACTAAATTCTCTAAAAAATACTAGTAATTTATTTTATAAGTAAAGAGATAATAATTTTTAAAAATAAGATAAATGATATTAGGAGCTTACAAGAAAAAAATGTGGTAGTCATAACTCAATTTCTCTACGAATTTAGTGAAGAGCATAATTTTTTTTTTATTTTCAAAATTTGATCAGTTCTGTGCTCAGTATTTTGTATATTATCTTGAGTGTTATTCTTACGGATATATTGAATATAAAAACGCGGTATCAATTAAGTTTATTCCTTTGCCAATAAATATTTTCCTTTTATTAAAATGATAAATTAAATTACAAATAATTTCACAAATTTAAAAAAAATTGCCAATAAATTAAATTATAATTTATTGGCAAATCAAATTTTTACTTTTAATATATACAAATATTGAATAAAAGAAAATGTATTTCTTATATTTTTATTTCTTAGAAATAATGGTAAGTAAATAATAGTAATCTAGTAAATAACCGTAAGCTTTTTGTTTTCACACTCTGGTTGCTCGAGAAATGAATTCAAAAATATTTTTGTATACAATAAATGAGTGGTTAATTGTATAAATTTGAATAATTGCAAATATTGCGTTATGAATAATCTACCTATGAAATGAAATCTGTATTATTCATTTGATAAAAACATTTCAAAATTTAAGATTAAACATTTTTGTTTAATTCCGACCACTAGTATTTAAACATGAACTTCTAATTTTTATTAATTATATTATTCATTTATATAAGATAAACTTCATTTTAAACAAAGTTCTAAGCTCATAAAAGCTCTTATTATAATGGATATGTTAAATCTTGATTAATGTGGTCTAAAAAATTTATGAAAATAATACGTTTTTTTCATAAATGTGAGCCAATCATAGAATAAAGAATTAAAGTTCTATTAGTGATAATTTCACAAAATTTTCTAATTTTGTGTTAGAAATGTTAACTTATTGAAGAAAAGTATTTTATTTGTTGAATACCTGCAAAAACTTATTTTAATATGATCTGTAATGTAAAAATATAAAACTTTATACTGATTGCATAAACACATAGTTTATTATATTGAAAAAAAAAACTTTATAAAATATTTAATATATCACAGAGCGCCGAAAATTTAAAAAAAAATCATAAATACTTGTGATAATATTTTATTCAAAAATCAAATTTATCACATTTTGAATGAAAAATGATTATTTTTTCATTTGAGAATATTTTCTAAAATTGTTAATAAAAATATGAATTTATTTATCAAAAAAATATATTTTATATTTCTTTTATTGATATCTCATCCATTAAGTAATTTTCAATAATAAATTTGAATAAACTCATGTAAAAAGTTGCATTTATTTTATAATTTTCATAAATGCTTATTAATAAATTTAATTGAGCTTAGTAAATTATAATTCATCAAAAAAACGATTTTCAATACATATGCAGTAAAACGTTATCTTTTCATTTAAAGAATCTGCTTGTAGAAAGATAATATTTGACTACATGTGTCAACTTTTTTATTTGTGAATCTATTATTCAGGGCTTTCCAGTTTCCAAAAGAGTGTTTTGTTATATTTTACGTCAAATAGAAATTAAGTTACAGGGACTTTAGAAAAAAACGTTGCATCTTTTGAAATATGCAAAATGAAAAATATGCTTTTTAAAATCGAAAATAGTAAATGAAATTAGTTTACTTTTTTGATATTTTTTAATATTTATAAGTTTTTCTATAATTTGTTGATTATTAATTATAAGTATGAGATCATTATTTGGTTATGCATTCGAAAGAATTGCAACCTCGTTGCTACCTCAATTGAGACTATCACTTTAAAAGACTTTCTTCACAAAATCTCCTAACCCTATATACGATATCTTAAGTAATATTGAAGATATTTTATGAAACTTATCCTACAAGTTTTAAATGATATTATATATGAAATGAAATTAACATTTGAATATATATGAAGAAACATTTGTATTTACAGCACTTTCTTATATTTGGTTTTATTTGAAAGAATAGTATCACATTAACCTCATACTTGAATAAAAAAAGAGAAATGTTTTATTTTTAAAAGAACGTTAGCCGTTTTATTAAAGTTTTACTACATTTGTCAGAAATTGACAGATTTCACAAATAGAATGGCTTTTGTAAACAAACTTTTAGTTAGTTTTATGTTTTTACATCTTATTTTATAGAAAAACAGGGTAAAAGAAAATTAAATTTATCCCTAAAAATGTTACTTCGAATGTTGGCGTATACTTTAATAATAAAATATCATTGTTTTGTAATACGTGTTTGTAGGTTTGAAAACAATATGTTTACTTACAGATTATTTATGATCGAAGTCCGCATTCTTTTACCTAAAATCTCAAAACCAATAAGCAGCCATTTCATGCAAAATATTTAATAAAAATTAGATTTATAATTTCACGAGAAATACGATGAATACATTTCCGATCAAGAGTTAATTAAAACGAGATTAAGATTAATTAAAACGATCAAGAGTTAATTAAACGAAAAAAACGAGAGAAATCTGTGCAAATTTAAATTTGAAATAAACATAAAAATATTCAAAAATATTTAAAATAAATCCAAAAATCAACTAAAACAAATGTATGTGGAATATTACTCGAAACAATATACATATCTAAATGCATTCATATTTTTCTGCATACTTTACACTTTTATTAGTTAAGCACACCCATATAAAAAGGAAAATAAGAAAAAAAAAATAAATCTATTCAAAATGTAATCATTAATTTCAAGGAATTATATTTTTTAATGTTTTTTTTTTCCACAGGACTCACATTTAGAGATTTGGTTTTGTCTATTTTGATTTGGATTGAGAATATACCAATTTAAAAACCAAAAAATCCTCTAATTCCTATTTCTCGGCAGTAGTCGCAAAACACGCTGTATTTCTTTAATTTCTACTTAAAAAATATGACAATAGTTTAATTGAAGATGTTTTCCATATCAAATAAGCTATTGTCCATATAAAACATAAAAAAATTCCAGACAATTCTTTAGTATCATCATTAAAAATTAAATTCACTTAAAATCAAGATAGGTTTAATATACAGTCAACACATTCACAGACCCTTAAACATTTGTAGTTGCTTGATTTATACAAAATATTTTTTTAATGCTTAAATTCCAATGTATATTATATTGGTAACTATAGCATCACTTGAAGGATAGAATCAATAAATGTTGAAATTATACCATTTTTATGAAAATGAATAATTTCTTTAAATCCTTGTTAAATCAAACTGTTATGTTATGTTAAAGATTGGTATACTAAAAAATTAGTTTTTACAAATTTGATGACTTTGAAACATAAATGTAAATACTAAAAATATTTGCAATTCATAATGTTTTCTTCCACTTTAATCATAAGTGTTGGTGCTTGTATATATTAAAATATATTTAAACTACATAAAAAAGCATTTTAGAAAGATATTTAAAAAATGCATTGTTATTTTTTAAATATTATCTATTTCAAGTATTTGCTATAAAATAAATATATGAATTTATGTAATGATGTAAAAATTTAAAATTATTTCAATTATAATACTGAGAAATTCTCGTGAAAGATTTGTATTAAGTAACAGTGTATTTTTATTATTACTATTCTATTTTCTTTAAATATTTCTGAATTATAAAGTTTTTATTTATATATAAATATTTTTAAGCTCTATGACTTTTTTAATAACCTGAAGCCTGATTATAAATGTGAGGATTTTCTCGAAATGTGTTTCTCTTATTTAAATTGATGAAGTCAAGTATTTTATTACTGAACTTATTCATGAAAAATTTTAACAAACATTTCTTCGTATGATTTACTTTATGTAAATATTTAAGTATATATAAAAACAAAACTAAATAAGTATTTTCATAAATCAATTATTATCAATAAATTACCTTATCGTAATTTATATTAAATCTAAATTTAAATGCTTATTAAAAACCAAATATTTACAGTATTGTTTAGAAAAATTTTAACTGAAAGTAATATTTAATTATTAAATGTATAGATTAAATATCTACTTTTTGAAAATAAATTATAAATATTATCAATGTATATTTACTCTTTTCATGCTAACCATTAGAAAAACTAGTTCACGTATGAAATTAATTTTTACTTCCTTAATATTAGAATTTATACTGTAATAAAATATAAACTAATAATTTTTTGATATAATTTCATTTTTAAAGAATTTTTTAGTAAGAACTTTTCTTTTCAAACTCAATATATTTTTAAGAATTTAAGAGTTAAGGATTCATGAAAATTTAGAAATTTTTCCTATATAAATTATACATGATTGCCAAATAAATCAAGGCTTATTTTTAAAATAGTGAGAAAAGTTTTTAATCTATGTATGTTCAATCTATGTACATTTATATAAATGTAGTGTTATTTCAGAAAAATTATAATATTCCAAAAATCATTAGATGAATGCATTTTAATTAACAAAGTGTTTCGATTACAATAAATTTCTTCTGTGCAGTTAATTGTTTTTCAATTTTAATAATTTCCAATAGAACAAGTATGTTATTTTTAAAGTATTTTAAAATGCTTCAATAAAATAAGTCTTAAGTGATGATTTCAAAAATGAACTTATTGAAGATTTTAAACAACCAATTTTAGGTGAAATATATAAGAAATTACATCTCTTAATATTCTTTTAAAATATTCGTAATATTTAATTTACTGAAATTAACTCCACTCTAATCTTTGAAATGAGCTTTTATAAAAGCATACGTGTATCAAAGAAATAAAGTCTTTTTTTTTTTGTCTCAGGAAGATAGAAACAACTCATATCTATTTCGATTTCAATTTAATGTTGTTAAATTTATCTGAAGAACACACATACATATTATAACGATAAATGTAAGTAGGTTAAAATTAACTTATTGTATTGCATTTTTTTGCTATGTTCCAATGAAACTAAATATAATAATATTTTCTGCTTATGCTTATACAGGATCTTAGGGACTAAATAATTATTTTTTGGTGTTATACAAGTAAGTACCACAAACAAAGCAAATGGAACAGCTAATGTACAGATTTCTGCAACACTGTAATGCTTCCCAAGTGTAAAATAAAGTAAAGGAATAGCTGCAGGAAATGTAAATAGCTTTTCCATTTGTATTTAATAGTAAACCTTAGCAATATTGTATACCAAAAAATATTTTTATTTCAAGTTAATGTACTTATTTAATGGATTGAACCGAAAAATAGTTGGTATAAAAATCAATATTTATTAAGCATTTCGACATGGTTTCTTAACTGTTATCAAATTGAACAAATCATTTCTATTTTATTCATTAATAATAAATACTTTGTAAAATATAAGGCTGATATGTTGATTAATTTTGCAATCCACATCAAAACAATGGAAATGATGAAGACGTTGAGAAGGATTATTTTCTTTACATTTTATACTTATTTATTATATCGTGCCAAATATCATTTAGTAGTAATACTATAATTAAATCTGCATTTTCTAACACAATTTTTTCGTTTAATATGATTTTGTTTCCTTTTATCTAAAAAATGTTTTTAATAGATGAAACTACAATGATTTAGAATATGCAAAGATCATCCAAATCTTTTGGATGAAAGAATTTAATTTATCAACCTAGTCAAAGCACTCTCTGTATTTCAGTTATGCATGAATAACATAAAGTATAATATAATTAAGTAAATATTTCAGAAGTTATTTATACCATAACATCTTAAATATTTACTAGCATATGACAATGTTTTTTTAAGAAATTAATTCAAAAGTGACAATGACAAACAATTGATTTAAAAATTTTCAAGCTATCTTTATATTTTCCAAAAGAAAAACAAAACTAGAAATAACAGAGATTTTGGTTTTAGTTCAAAAATGTTTGTACATTAAATACAAGTTAAATGTGATAAATTCAGTAACAGTATCTCATATAGGAATCATAAAATGATTTTGAAACAAGCTACATGTTCGTAATAATTCCAGCTTTAAGCTAAAAATTATTATTTCAATTAATTAGCGTGATAATCTATGGATATGATTAATAAAAAAAATTTATTGAAACTGAAAATTCCTTGATTTCTAAAATATCAAGATTCTTAATTTATCTAATTATCTATTTTTTAATATTTATAATTTTTTTAATTTTTAATATTATCTAAATAATTCTTAATTTATTAATTATCAATCTTCTAAAATTAAAATATACTTTGAAATAATTAGAATTCGATAAATCTGCTTAATAAACAGATGGATGATTATAATTTTAGGTTTTAATAATTTTAGAGCGTTTCTTCTTCACAGCTTTCCTGTAAAACGAAATCTGTAAAAATATTTTTGCTTAATCCGTTGATTAAATTTATGTTTCATGCAAAAAAAGAAATTTTAAAAATTATTTAATTTTTTACGCTATTTAATATTTGTGTAGTTTACTTTTGTTAAGTTTAAAGTATATATTTTACATGTTTTATATATGTTTCTAAAAGATTTTTATATGTTTTTAAAAGAAACAGTTGTATAATCTATACAAAACATTCAAGGAATTGATTAACCTGAATAAAGCATTTTTCATTAATTTCCTAGAATAATAATTGAAATATATTTAACTGAAATTTGTAATTATTCATAATAAGCTCTAAAAATAAAAATGTTTAATGAAAAATGTAAATTTTTTTATTTTATTAAATTAAATTATTAAAATTTATTACAAAATTTCTCCTATTTATGGCTAAGTGGTTTCAAAGAATATTGTCATCTTGAATGTGGATGTTTGTAAAGATCTGGAATTCCTTTGAAGCTGTAGTTCTCATCTGAATTAGCTGTAATAGCTAACCCCAAAGAAAATCAAACAAAAACTAGCATATATCAAGAGAAATTTATGCCTCTTCATAGTAATAATTTATTAGGACTATCCCTTATAAGCAGAAAATTAGCACTTGAAAACTTAACAATTGCTTTTACTATTTGAGGAAGATTAATGCTGATATAATTATAGCAAAATGTGAGTATTATTACACTTTTTATTCACTTTAGAGTGAAAGAAAGAGGAATGAAATAATATAGAGATACTTTATTTTAATATGATTAATATCATTTTTAATGAGATTTTAAATCAATAAACTATTATTTTTGCCAGTTTCAAAATTGTACTTATGTTTTGTACAAAATGTAATGTAACCCTTTGTCTGAAATAATTTTCATTATAGCACATTTAACTTTTACAAATTGGCTGTATAAAATTTTAATTAAGTAAGTTTAAATCAATAAAATAATAGTTTATTGATTTAAAATCTCATTAGTTGTTTAATTAGTTCTTTTAAATCTTATTAGTTGCTTTTAAATTCAAAAAAGTTTCATTTTCCCCCTAAATTTGTAATTTTTTTCACTATAAAATCACAGGAAAGTTTTTTGCCTTTTATTATCATAAGCGCACAGCGATGTATTTATAGATCACCTATTATCTCAGTTGCTAATTACAGAAAATGGATACAACTTCATAATTACTCTATGATATATGAAATTAAATTTAAAAATATTTTTCAAAAATTTCGATTTTAAAATAATTTTGTCGTTAACGTCGTATATATTGTTTTTTTGGTGTCCTGTATACTATAATTTTTTGTTAGCTTCTGTATCTTATTAAATATCATTTGTAATTCAAAAACATAAAAATAGAGGGTCCTGTCTTGATTATTTATTCGTTATATATAATAAATTGTTTACTTTAAAACAATTAAAAATATTAAAATAACTTCGGGAAAGAAAATCTTTAGGCTATATTTTGCAATATTTCTTTCTGGGAGATTAAAGGTTCATTTTACCCATGGGATTAATTATTCTTAAATCTCACATAATTAAACATTTTTTACGTAAAATATAAATCTCAGATAGAAATTCTTTACAGAAAATCGATTAAGGAATAAAGTAAGGGTATTTAAAAATTCTTGAAGTCTCTCAGTAAAAAGAAATTAATCTTTTATAGGGTAAATAAAAATGTTTATTTTAAAATCTTATTGAGGAAAATTATGTTGAGATAAGTTAGGTCTTAGGAATATTAATTATATTATATTATATTATATTATATTATATTATATTATATTATATTATATTATATTATATTATATTATATTATATTATATTTTATTAAAAAACATAATCTGACGACATTCAATTAAAAATACCATACTAAGTTATGTATATTTTTATTCACTAACAAAATGACAAATTTAATTTATAATAGAATACATTCAAAGAAAATTTCATTTCGATATTTTTTTTAAAATAATACATCCATTCAAAAAAATTAAAAAAAAATTATGCAAAATAAATTTTTTCAAAAAAAATATCACTTATTTTGCAAGTTGCTTGACTGGTTATGTTTTACCAAATTTTTGTTTCGATTTCACTTTATTTCATGCATTTCACTCTTTTATTACGCTTCTCTTAGAATATAAATTTTTTTATTTGTTCTTTTTTTGTTCGAAAATAACCACTTGTATATATTTTTTTTTCACTTTTCTCTTTACTTCCTATCCAAAAGTTTAGTTTAACAGCAGCATCTGAAATATTTTTGTTTTTTCGCTCTAGTTTGAATCTAAAATTGTATTTGGTGGTTTATCAAAACGAAAGGAAGGTTTCAGAATATATTCTTTTTAATATTGTTTTGTACGAAACAGATCAAAGTGTATACTCGAATTATTTTCAAATCTCAATTTGATTCTATTTCATAAATACGACTTGAAATAATTTTATTGTTGCATTGTATTTTTTAAATAAAGGGAGTTATTTAAAATGTTTCATTTTATAAGTTTCTTAAATATATAAATAAACAACATCAATAAAATATATTCTACAAAAAATTGCTTCAAAAGCTTCTACAATATTTCATATAAGGTTCGGTTCCCGTCTTAAGAGATTTGACAGGTAAAATTATATTCAATAAAGTTTCCAAAAACAAGAAAGGCGATACTCCATGTTTTAATACCACTTTTGTAACTTGCTATTTTCTTTCATTTTCTGTTATATTATTATTTAAATAAGTAGAATAAATGGAAAACACATATGAGTTACAAATGTTTCACATCATTCACTTAGTTATTATTAGCTTAGGATTTGAAAGATAAATCTAAAAATTCTATCATTTTGAAGAAAGAAAAATTTCCAATTAAAAAATGCAACAAAAATGTTGGTTTTTGTCGTCTATCAACAAACATTGGGGATATATCTAGCATCAAGAAATATGAAAGTGAACGCTTCTAAATTACATCAAGCAATGCGTAGCAGATAGTGTGATAAAATCATCTATTAGATTGATTACTACCTTAATCTCCGAAACGAATGACTAAATATGATAATATGGGCATTTTTATGGATGCATTGCAATTCAAGAGACTGGAAGACTGGAAATATAGATCATGAATTTGAAAGTTCATTAGAATATCCAAAAAATATTAAAACCTGGTATAGGAAATAAAATGCTCAAGAATATATTTAAGTCTGAAACGTAAAAATTGTCTGATACTAACATTGTAAGAATTAATTAAAGTTTAATATTTTACTCAAAAACAACTCAACAAATACTATAGTTATAGAGATTATAAAGGAATTAGTTGCCAAATTATGTTTAGTAAATAACCAGAGATAGAAAAAACGTGAATGAATGAGTTCATCATGGTCCCTAAACTTTAATGTTTCTTCATTTCTTAATATAAAATAAAAAAAAGAATAATTTTCATAAGTTATGGCAGAATTAGAAAAATGGATAACAGAATCCTTTGAACATGTCATAAAGTTTATCTAAACTACTCACATCAGCTTCAGAATTAGAACTTTATTTTTTAAAATACTTATGACTACAAGAAAATGAGTGAATACAGTAATTCGTTGAAAATTTCAAAAATTAATGCAACTGTCTTTGCATTATACTTTCCTGAATTTAGTGATACAATTTTCCTGGTAGATAAAAAAATGCTATAAAAAGAATTTAGATCAACATTAAATTTATTTATTAAACTTTTTTTATCCATTATAAATTGATATTGAATACTTAATATAAACCTTTAAAAAACGTAATAGGAAGCATTTTCTAACAAAAAACATTATTTCGTAATATTTTAATACTTTTAATTTCAAATTTTTTTTATAATATCCCTTTTATCTCTCTCTGAAAACATTTTAAAATATGTTATTTAAACTAAAATATAAAATATTTAAGGAAAGTGCATAAAGGAAGATAACAAAATAGCTGACTTCAAGTATGCATTATTCTTAATGATAAATACTGACAATCTAACATGCTTATATTTTCTGTTTTTAATATCAACATAATTTCAGAGAGCATCCCACAAATGAAAAATATTGTTTATAATATTGACATTATCAGTAGATGTTTCATTTTTTGCTATTGTTTGTTTATTTCCTCATAATACATTTTCTGGAACTATTAATGGAAAAACTGTTAAATTTATTTGCATTGAACCAGAACCTTATCTAATTAATTGCACTGAAATTCAAGGAAACTTTACACTAAGTATTTGGTATCAGGTAAAAAAATTCAAATGTAAGACAAATATTCTTTCTTTTCCAATGTTTATTAGAAAAGAACTCCAATTTTCTCTTCTTATGAAACAAAATTTTCAAAATAATTAAAAACCCTTCAAATTTTCTTACTAATAAGATTATGAAAATGATGTCCTAGAAAGGTAAAATACCCTATTTATAAGAGTTGCCCCACTCCCAATATCACATTTTAACTTCGAAGTATTCATAGTAATTCAAAGTATTTCATTCTTATTTTATTGATAGTCACAAATGTTAACACACACACAGCTTAAGTAGTACTTAACATTTATTTACATTAATGATTAAAAATAGAACAATGAAATCAGAATACGTGATCAAGTGAATTATAAAAATTTAATTACATTAGTGTCGTAAAATGTTTCAAGTATTTCTTTTCTGTACATATTATTACATATTAATATCATATTTGAATGAGAGATTAGGGTATTTTCGGTCATCAATAGCATTATTTATAGAAAATTTTAGCTATCTTTTAATGTATTTGATATAATTTTTCTATGTATCCATATGAATTTGTTTTTATCTAAGTGTATTAAAAAGGTATTTTGTAGTGTTTATATAAGGTTAAGACCTTATACTTTTTCGTAGAAAAAATATTAACCTTATTTTAATTAATACCATGATTTTTTATTTAAACTTTTAAAGACCAGTATTAAATATTTACAATATCTATTGCATTTGTACACGATAAATATAGATTAAATTTTATAAGAATAATTAAGTGTAAAGAAGAGATGATGTTTATTTAAATGTAGGCATTCTAAACATTTATTTCTAGCAAACCATTGGAATTAAAATTCATAATAATTTTGATAACTGGGTGGTCTACTAATTTTAGATATGAATAGACAACCATATTTCTATAAATTAATTAATTACAGGCTTACATTTCTTCTAAAATGCCAAATTATTTTAATTTAATGGTCAAAATATCAGGTAATAAATTCAAAAGTAGAGTATATTGACAACTTTACTTTGAAATAATTCAAGAGTATTTATTAAAGTTATGGCTTGAAACTTTAGTAATATTTACTTTAAAAGAAATCGATAATTTCTGTAACATAAGTCGTTAAAAAAACCTATCAAACTATGATATTACAGAAGATTTTTCTTCAGTCAGTTATAATAAAATGGCTTTTCTTGGTTTATGCCATACGTTATAGGTATTTTTACAACCGAAACATATTTATCATCTGAAAAACTTGACCTAAGAGTGATTGAAAAGGGAATCAATTGAAGAAAAGCTTTATAACTAGGAAAGCTTGAATCGATGAAAGGATTGCATTTTAAGATTTTTTTTAAAGCGAATATGCCAGAAGATGAAGAACATAATACATATTTTTAATATAAAATATTTAAATTTCCTTGAAGAATAGATTTCGGGGGCATCTCTGAGTTAGAATATATCTCCATTAAGACTTTTATACAGTTTTTCATATTATTAAAAACACCCTACTCCTGAAAATCTTACAATTTTCTCACGAGTAAAATATACCTATTTTGGCATCACATTTTAAAATGCAGTCAGAAATGTTTTAGTGAAACATATTAATTGCATTCTCAAATATATTTTTTTTAAAGAGTAAATATGTGTATTAGCTTTAAATAAAAAACAACATCAGAAAAATTAAATATATTAGCCATAAGATTCCCTTAGTTTCCTTCAGTTTTGTTTGCTAAGATTAAACTTATTTTGCCACTATTAAAAAAAATAGTTCCTTCTGTTATTGTGTTTATTACGTTGAATTATAGTTTTTTGCTACTTCATGTGCTACGGATCTAATTACAAAAAATAATGAATCTAGGAAATTCGATACAATTTACCTTTTCAGCTGAAAAGTAAATTTGCTTAATAACACAGGACATTTGCAAAGATAAAGTTTAACATATTTTATGAGCACCAATATTTTGATTTATTATTTTAATTGCTGAATAATAATAATAATTACATTTATTTGCAGTTATCATTTATGCTTAAACTCAGGAACAATTATTTATCGTAGTTACAACTATTAAATTTATATCTTCAGCTATTTATAACTAAACTACCATTAAATTCAAAATAATAAAGGGACATATGATATTTGCTTTTATAAATTTAATGCAATAAATACATTTAAACAATATTGTTCAAATAATTTTTTAAATGTCATCAAAACAATTTCAGTAGAATTAATGCGAAATAAAGAAAAATTCGAGACACAATTTTTCATTTCCCTTTAATTTAATTTTATGCAATTCAAAAATCTGTAAATAATTATTTTTGATGTACTATCATTTATTAAAAGTCAATTTTTGCTTAATTAAATCATATTTGGATAATGAATTACAAAATATTATTTACTAATATAGTTAAATGAAAGCATGCTAATATTTTAATAAAAAGGTGAGATTATAATAACTTATTTATATTATGGGAATGAAAAATTGATTATAGAATCCATTGAGAAATTAAAATTTTTAAGGATGTTGTGCGGTGTAAGCTAAACTATACGGAAAACTTTCATACTCTTAGTATTTTGGATCAAGAACACTCTAGAACAAAACTAAAGTTTCACGCAAGAAAATTTATGACACATAAATATCCTCGTAGAAGTATTTTTCATCCTTTAAGTTATTTATATAAAAAAAATTTATTTTAGAAAAGTATACCAAATATGTATCGCAGAGTCCTTTTTGTAATATCAATACTATGGAAGCATTATATAAATGTAACTATTACTATTATCACAAAAATATTTACAAAAATACACTACTGGCCATTAAAATTGCTACACCAGGAAGAAATGCAGATAACAAAATGATATATATTGGACAAATATATTATATTAGAAATAACAAAGTTTTAAATTTTCAAAAAATTTGGCATGATAGATCCTGAGAAATCAGTACCCAGAACAACCACCACTGCCAGTAATAACAGCAGTTATACGCCTGGGCATTGAGTTAAACAGAGATTGGATTGCATGTACAGGTACAGATTTCCATGCAGCCTCAACACGATGTCACAGTTCATCAACCGTAGTGACTGGCGTTTGGTGACGAGCCAGTCGCTCGGCAACATTGACCAGACGTTTTCTATTGGTGAAAGATCTGGAGAACGTGCTGGCCAGAGCAACAGCCGAAGATGTTCCGTATCAAGGAAGGTCCGTACAATACCGGCTACATGCGGTCGGGCATTATCCTGCTGAAACGTAGGGTTTCGCAGGGATCGAATGAAGGGTAGAGCCACGGGTCGTAACACACCAGAAATGTAAAGTGCACTGTTCAAAGCACCGTCAATGCGAACAAGAGGTGACCGAGACGTGTATCCTATAGCAACCCATACCATCACGCCAGGTGATGGGCCAGTATGACGATGACGAATGCACGCTGCCAGTGTGAGTTCACCACGATGCCTGCAAACACGGATGCGACCACCATGATGCTGTACACAGAACCTGGATTCATCTGAAAAGATGACGTCTCGCCATTCGTGCGCCCAGGTTCATCATTGATCACACCATTGAATTCGCTCTTGTCTATGACTCAGCGTCAAGAGTAGCCACAGCCATGGTCTCCGAGCTCAGGGTCCATGCTGCTGCAAACGTCGTCGAACTGTTCGTGCAGACACTTGTTGTCTTCCAAACGACCCCGTTTCTTGACTCATGGCTCGTGACGTGGTTGCATGATCCATTACGGCCATGCGGATAATATGCCTGTCTTCTCGGTTGCTAGTGATAGGTGGCCGTTGAGATCCCGCATGGCGTTCCGTATTACCGATCGAACCCATCGATTCCATATTCTGCTAACAGTTATTGGATCTAAACCGACGCGAGCAGCAATACTGGGATAAGATAAACCGCAATCCTGGTACGCTACAATTCGACCTTTATCAAAGTCAGAAACGTGCTGGTACGCATTTCTCCTTGTTACACGAGGCATCACAACAACATTTCACCAGGCAACAACGTTCAAATGCAATTTGTGTATGAGGAACCGTCTGAACAATTTTCTTATTTAAACACAATGTAGGTGTCGCTACTGGCACCTGCATTTTCTGAATGCGCTGAAAAGCTAATCATTTGCATATCACAGCATTTTCTTCCTTTCGTATAAATTTCACGTCTGTAGCATGTCGCCTTCTTGGTGTGGCAATTTTTATGGCCAGCAGTGTAAAAAAAAATGTTTTTATTTAAAAATTTAAAAAAATAAATTTAAGATTCAAATTGTGAATTTCTCATGATGCAATGAATATTTCTATTTTTCTAATAGGAAACACATTTAAATTAACATTTCCAAATATGTTATTTAATTTTAACACATTCATAAAATATTTTAACATTTTTGTTTCACGTTCTTAATTATTTCTAAATCAAACAGTGCCTACTTTTATCACAAATTATATTGCAAATAAAATGATTAATATTTTTAATTTGTTTGCGTATTAAAAATATAAATAAGAAAATAAGCGGAATTTTCCCTGGCATCCCATAAAAGGTTTAGTTAATTCACTTTTATAATTTTTCTTAAATATTTATTTCAAAATAATTTATTTTTTATACCTAAAACAATAGAATTTTTTGTAATTTTTATTCACTATAAATTTTAATAATGAAAACTCAGAAATAAGAAAATCAATATTTTAAAACAACATTAAAATCAAATTCTCACAACATGTTTCAGAAAAGAATGAATAATAGTTTTAAAAAAAAACAGACGAACCGTATTATCTAAAGTTAAGAGATCTTTATACACATGTATCTCAGCTAAATAATATACAAAATTATTATCTACTACTGCATTGCTTTCCCTAGAATTTAAAATAAATATTTATTAGGTATATATGTAATTATATTTGGTATCTAATAAATATTAATATAAAAATACTAAATTTACTGGGGAATTTTTAGTATTTTTATATTAATTTTTATTAAATACCAAATATAATTACATATATACATAATAAATATTTATTTTAAATTTATATATATATATTTATAATGGAAGTATAATATATTTATACTAGTTAGAAAGTCAATGATTCATAAAGTAAAAAAGCGGAATCGTATAAAAACGTAAACTCGGAAAAATTGTAAATCTGTTTCTTATATAAATAAAAAGAATGAATATTGTATCCTAGTTCTAAAAATTTTTCATATATAAACGACACATAATATTATTAAAGTAAATGAAATTATTATTCTGGAAAAAATGAATATATTAAAGCATATTTAAATATATGTGCATATATATAGATGCTTTTATGCCATTTTTTAAAGGAATTTAATGCAACAATAAATTAGTTCAAAAAATGCATTGAATGGTAATGAATGATACGGTGAGAAATTTTTCCTTCTTAAGGTGATTTAGGTGTTTAGTATACTGCTTAATTTAAAAATTTTGCAAATTATTTTAATGTCTGCAAAAGTTAATATTATATCTTATTAAGAACAAATTATGCTTAATTGAGATATTTTGTACCACATTATTTTAACTACTACGTAAACTAAAAAGGTTTTTTCATAAATGTATCTATTCATAAAATATTAAATTATAACATAAAAAGAGTTGTATTTATTTTATAAAAACTAATCAAAACTAACATATTTAAAATCAAAGGTGCTGAAGAGTAAAATACTTTAAAATGCATCCGAAATAAATTTGTAATAATTAAAATATAAGTTTGCTAATATTTTGAATTTGCTTAATGTTCTTATAAAAATGAATGTTTTTTATGCAATAATAGGAAAAGGATAATAGTTGACAAAAAATACTAAAATGCCTAGCAAAAAAATGGTTAGTTTTAAATCTTATAAGAATTAAATATGTAAGTTAAACTATTGTTTGTCAATATGTTAGTTTAATTTAAGAATTAATTTTCTGTTTTTAAAAAAAAGAAATTTGTTCCAAATCATAATATTACCTTGATTTTAAGAGAGAGAAATTTTGAAATAGGATAAAAATTTTATTTACATAATCTCATTATAAAAAAATAAAATTACAATGTATTAAAGTTTTTATACATATAACATTAATCTAATTATTCAAGGTTATTTTGAGTAAAAACTTACTTTTCATTATATGATGTATTTAAAGGATTAGAAACGTGCCAATTTTTTTTATGTCCCTTATTTTGTGTATACAAGCAAATATTTTGAATCTATGACAATCAATATTATGCAAATGATAATTCTATCATAAATTATATAGTTTCAGTTTTACAAATATGTGAGATTTTAAAAAATGAAAAATATAAGAATCCTTTACTGTGCCGATATTGTTTGCTGCCATAGATATCCCAAATCTATTAAAAATTTGCAGAACAATGTTTGAAATTGTTCAAATGTTAGTCAACTGTATAACTGCTTTATTATAATAAACCATAACAACCATTTCAAGAATAAACACTCGAAAAATATAATTTTAGATTTTAAAATTTTTATTCCACCTGTACATATTTTTGGTATAAGTACACGCACACACAGATTTATATGTATCTTGATGAAGTACATATTCATTTCTTTTATTGAAATGGAAAAATGTTAGTTCAAAATGAAAATTCAAGAGGAAATTAATGCATAATTCAAGATGCATTTATCATATATCAAATAAATTATGTTTACTTACATCATTTCGTGTAATAGAATATATGAGTATTTTCATATTACAGTAAATATAAAAATAAAAGTACTTCAGAAGAAATATTTACGAAATACACAATTCCTATAGTTAATCTTTCAAGTATTCTGTATGTGCTCAATACTAAATCTGATGAACATATTTACCACGTTTACATTTTTTCAAATTGGTGAGCATAGTTTTTTTATCATAAATCCTTTGAACATATTTTTCGGATTTCGAACATCAAAAACTTAATCATCATGACTAGGGGAATATTTTGCGGAACGAAATCAAAATGTAATTAGTTTAAATCATGTTTTTCAACTTTTTATTTGATAATACAACTTAATAAAAAGTTTGGAATATAATAATAAACTATTTTAAAATTATTGTTTAATATTAAATTATCAAAAAAGTCGAATGAGCAATGCTTCAAGAATTCAGTTTTATTCTTCAAAAATAATCATTTTATACATCCTTGTTCTTGCTAATGTAATTGTACTACTTTTGCAACAAACTTTCTGAAATTAAAACAGATGTTTTGTTCAAAAGTTTTTAATCCTAAAATAATTTTTATAAAATATATAAACTGAAAAATAAATTTGATTTTTATTGGTTATCGTAATATGAGTAGTTTTTGACTATTAGGTTTATTTTTAAAAGTATTCATAGTTTTGTTTGTATTCTAAGCAACTATAAATGTACATTTCCGAATTAAGAACATAGGAATTATAGATTTAAAGCTTAGAGTGATTCAATCATTCAGATTATAAGCCAGTAGGAATACTACAATTTATATGCAACTTAATGTCTCATCATAAATATCCGATGCTTGTCATTGAATTGATGATCTGCAATTGTGTTGCTCTTTGGGTAACTTCACTAACGTCTAAGTTAGCTCAGAAGGTCTTATCCATTCAGAAAAGGTTCCTCCTCAGCATACTGGAGTCTTCAAAATCATGTCAACCTAAGCCTTACAAACTATCATCGGTCTTCCCCCTCTTCAGCTGAAATTCGAAGCAGAGACAGAGCTCATCAACCTCATTAGAGCTGGAACTCAGTGTCTACATTCTTCTTTTCCTTCACCATCTGATGTTGAATCAAAACTAAGCCTGGATACAAATCATTCTGGACTTTTTAAAACCAAAACCTTCATCACAATAGACGATGAAACAGCCCCCCCTTTGCACTTTCCACTGGACACTGCACATTTTTTCAGATGGATCGAAACTAGATGAAGGAATAGGTACGGCCTTTGAAGCTTTAAGAGCACCTGGAAGCAAAAACTCTGCAATGAGAACTCTGTTTCCTACTCAAGGTCGTTGCCATTAAAGAAGCTGTCAATTTTGCCAAAAGCAACAAAATCTTGTAACTATTTGATCAGATAACCAAGTAGCCCTTAAGGCTATCTGCAATCTAACATCTAACACCCTATAATTTGCTCCATCTAAGCAGAATTGGCTAATTTCTTGTCATTCCATCTAAAATGGATTAAAGCCCATGCTGGCACAGAAACCAGTGGTAAAGCTGATAAGGAATGGGAAGAGTGCTGCCTTCTTTTCACTCCAGCCCCTCATTGTTCTTCTCCCGCTCTGTCATCTCAAACGAGAATGCCTGAAATGGATAATTGAGAGCTGGCAACAAAGCTGGATTGATTTCATACATTTCGGGACGCTTAATTCATGAGATGGAACCCCCTGTCTCAATGAAGCCATTAAATAGGACAAGAAATGAAATTATTTTTATGTCTGGCCATGACCCATTTCCTACATACTTCCACCGATTTAATCTGGCAGTCTCATCTAATCGTACCTGAGGAGATATTGGCCATCCTCTCCATTACATCATGGCTTACCCATTAACTGCTTCCTGGCACCTGTCATCCCCAACTCCCAGATGGATAGTGACTTGAAAGAAAGCTATTCTCAGCAACAAGATTTCCAATAGAAAGCTGAACCAGATTGTGATTTTCTAATCACTCAGGAAGGACTTTTTATTTGGTTCCATGACGATACCAGCTAGTAATTACTCCTCCAATCCTATGTCATACCTAAATTTATGCCTCACCCATTTACATAAAACTCTACTTTACTTTGTAAAACTTATTTAATTCCACTACTTATTTTGATATGCATCACATATTTCTCACTTTAGCTTGTAATGTCATTCATTTGTTTATGTCAAAATTATCAACATTTGTTTTATGTTATGTAATTTAGAAAGCAGTTTTTCATGTTATCTAATTTTATTATGAGATATTGTTCTATTACTCAATAATTTTTGTACATATTTGTATATATTTCCCATATTATTTGTAATGATTTGTTAACCTCATTTAAATTGTTCATTATGGTGTCTACGGTTGAGGGCACGGGGTGGCAAAATGTGCTTTCCCCTCTCAGCTTCCCCGTTTTTCTCTCCAGTGGCTTCCATCATTCTAGTATATCTCTTTTGAGCTGGGTACAGGGATGCTCGCTGGCGTAAACAAAAAAACTTTTGCTAACACGTGTTTTCAGACAACTGACATTAATTTTTAGCATTTATTAATAAGAAACAAAATAGATTTTGCAATTGAACTTCCTATTCTATATACTACTAATTTATTTGACAATGTAACAAATATAAAAAATAATATACAAATTACAATTTAAATTTTCAGAGTTATGGAAAAGATAATAAACCATGTACAATTTATTAGTAAGCTTTCTCCAAAAATAAAAATGTTTTCATTAAGTTCTAAGTCTTTAAACGTATTTCTTTCAAATAATTTTTAAATATATTAGTAAGCTTTCAAATAATTTAGTAAAACTTTCACAAAACTATTTTAATTAAAATATATAAATAACCATTGAAAGCTGTTTCTTACTAATAGCTTTTAGAAATGCATTTCATAAGTTTAGAATTAGATTTCACCTTAAAAAATATGTAACCGCAGCCCTCAAATTTGTCAATGACTTATAAAATAATAAATAATAAAGCAAATATCATTCAAATTTGAAATGTGCTAAAAGTTAAGTATTTCTTTTTCAGCAAAATTTATAAATACAATATTTTTATATCTTTATTTTTATATTAATTATTTTGAAATTTCATTATTTGTGTTTTCTGGTTTTCCTCCCTCAAAACATATTTTATTTAAAGCTATAGAAAAAATAGCAAAATATCACTTTTTAAAGGTATAGTAGAAAAAAAAGCATCTAGTAGAAAAAAAATAATAGAATCCAGTTTGAATTTTTTCCAAACTGGATCCAGTTCATAATCAGAACTTGAAATTTTTCTGAGAAAAGCATTGTTTTGTTATACCTCATCAATTATTATTTTTACGAAAAATTAGACTAGGTGTTTCCTAGTTTTAATGAAAAGTTGTAAGTGACTTGAATATAAATATTTTATCAACTTATCAATTTGGACTCTAAGTAATATATATCATAGAATAATAGTTTTCAAAATAAAATACATAAAAATTTAAAATATAAAACATCTTCTTGTCTTAGAGGGACGCAATATCTAGTAAAAAAATAATTCTTAAAGCGTTTATATATTAATAAAAATTAAAATGTGGAAAAATTTTAATTAGATTCCTATTTACATGCTTCCTCATAATGAAAAATATCTCATTTTATTTTAAATGAAGAGTAGAAACATTTTCATAAACTTTCAATTGACTTACCATGGGGTAGTATAAGATTGTGCTATTTGGCGCCCAAGGTCTAGGGTTCAATCGCAGTCACAGGAAAACAATGGAGATAGATAATGCGCTTCTGCATGCACGTCTGTCAGTGAAGTCATTGTGTGTTTCTTGATTTTTCTTTCCTTGGTACACATCAATATGACTCAATATTTATAACAAATTTCTTCCTTAAAGTAATTCACTCGGCTGATACTAAATTGAAAATAAGTAGAAATTTCTATTGATCCTGTTAGTTAATTTGGTTGGTGACCTTTTTTTTGGGGGGGGGGGAATCAATTTAGGAGAGTATAAAAATACTTCTAAGATATCTATAAATCTATAAATTTTTCCTATGACAAATTTTGTTGTTGCAAAGGTCTCGCAAAGTAGTCAGTAAAATAACTCTCCACTAAGATGAAGAAAGTTCTTGGGTTTAACAGTACCCCAGTTAAATCCGGGAATTTCCTCCATTTTTACTGAAACATTTCTTCCTCCCACAACGAAATCTGTCTGGAGTGGATGAATATAGATTTTGAAAGTTTTTTAAGTTAAAAAAATATGAATATTGTTTACTATTTAGCGAAAAAGCTTCTAATTAATAATTTAAGTGATGCATATAAAGATTATTTCACTTTTAGTTAATCCACTACGCTTTGTAGAAGTTTTATAATTATACCCTATTTGTATGTTTTTTTCGTGATTAAAGTTTTAGTTCAAAAATATATTTTGCAAATTGTATTTTCTCTTGACAGAAAAATAAAAATAATTACTTCAAACACGTTTGTTTTGTAAGCAATTATTTATTGAAATATATATGGCAATCACATCAATCATGCAAATATATTCTTAAAATTTACTTATAAGCAAGTACTCAATACTACACAATTGTTATGTAATATAGCACGCGCGTTTTTAAATGTATGAGTAATAATATGATTATGCTTTAACACTTAAAAATATGAAGTATTTTAAGAATAAAAATATATATTTTATACACTGTTTGTTCTAAATATTTATTTAAATAAAGACTTTTATAACATATATATTTATTTGGATAGATAACAAAATATTTTGATGGACTTGTATACCATTATATTTTTACTTCAATTTATCGAATTTTATAACCAGAAAAGAAGTTTTTTGTTTAGAGTTTACTTATATTGTGTACGCTTTAGGAAAATGCATAACAAATTTAAAAATTGTCTTCTAAAAAAAACAAATATTTTTCTCATAAATTATCAACCAAATAAGTGTGCGCAGAAAAGCTAGATCCTTATAAAAGGAAATTATGTTACATATATATTTTCTAACACAAGCAATGAATAAAATAACTTTTCATTCGTAAAGTTGAATATTTATCATGAATATATTGATGACTGGATTGAATTTACAAGTGAATTTCATGGTAAAGAGGTCCACTGGGAAATTAAAGTATCCTATGTTTGTTAGGAGATACAATATCTTCTTCCAAAATATAAACACGCCGCAGGTTCTACAAATAAGTATTTCCGAGAATATTCAAATGGAATTGCGCAGGTTTCTTCATGCAAAATTTCCATAATATTACAATAAGATACACAGGATATATTTTAATAAAATTGTATTATAAAAGGGGTTTTCTTAAGATAAATAAAGAACCTAAATTTGTCAACATACTAAGAAAATTTTTCTCTACTTATAAATGGATTTATAATATCTGAGCTCATTTCTCATTATGTTACAATTTTTGATACTTTAGATTTTTATCACAAAAAACGTATTACTAAATTAATATTCCTGACCCATTTGATAATGTTGAATTAAAATTTCGATAGCTTTATAATGTAAAATATCAAAACAGTTCTTACTGATCAAGTTTAAAACCGAAACAGTTTCT
>JAPDSC010074119.1:43471-55235 GCA_026290005.1 Latrodectus geometricus | reverse complement strand
TGTAAATATAGTAAATGACAACGTTGCTTTTTTATTTGTGATGTTAGTTTTATATGAAAAATAATATTGTAAACACTTTTTTATTATTATTAATCCTCAATTATGTACCCTCTGTTATGTACAGCAAAATTAAAATGTTTATTATTTTGAAATATTTGATATTTGGAATATTTTTTCATCTTATTTTCAGTTAAACAATATATGTCATCTAATTTTTAATAAAATGTTACATATAATCTAGTTTTACTATACATGATAATCTAAAGTTCTTTTAATTAAATTTTTAGTTAATTTTTAATGTCTATTTCTGAATAAAGCTTCACTTCATTGTTTTAAATATATAGCACAAATTTATTTAGTAAAATTTATAACTAGTTAAAAATATTTTAAATTTTTGACTCACTTATTTTGATGATTAAATATTATATTGTAAAAATTAAACTGATATAGTTATCTTTTTTTATATATTTATTTTGGATAATGGAAAGAAAAGTTCTAATGATTTAAATTAGTTTTATTGGAAATTTTTTTGTAATGATAGCTTCAAAATTATCTTTTATTTTTAAATTTAATTCATTTTTCTTCAAAATATTCAGTTTAAGCTCGGTATCATTTTTATAATGCTTTCAGTACTGAAAATATTATGAAAGATTATGACCGAGTATATTAAATATAATTCTTTTGTAATATAATGATGTGTGCTAAGCTTTAAGAAATGTAATATTTAAATATCTTATAAAATAAGTTTCATTTTATCAATTTCTGTTTTATTTGATATAACAAGCATATTGAAGAAAAAATTATCTTATTATTTTGCCTTTCTCTGCTTTTAACTTATTAAAATTCTTTCTTTATAATCTATTTTAAATATCTAAAAATCTTTCTTTCAAATTATTAATAAACAAATTGAGAAATAATTGATATCTTGAACTTGCCTTTCTCTTCAGGAAAGCTTTATGCAAATGTTTCATAATAGGAATCTCTAATTAAAAATATTTTTTTAGTTTTTGAATAGAGTTTTTGTTGTCTGTACTTCATGTACTATGTTGCTTAATTTCATGATCTCTTTGCCTTAAATTACAAATGGTATGTGTACTTTTTTTTTTTTTTTTTTTTTTTTTACACAAGAAAATTCTTGTTATAACCTTATATTATAATGAAGTGTCTTTCATGTTATTCAGACTAGATAAAAATTAAAAAAAAGAAAAGAAAATCCAAAATTGTTTTTTAAGTTTATACATTAAAAATAATATTTTTGAAATAAATTTAACATTCTAAGTGATGATTCATTTTTCTTGGAATCCAAAAGTATGTTAATGGTATCATAATTGTTGGATTTTGCATGGAAAAATTGGCTCTCTTAATGAAAATTCCTAAGTTTTCTAATCATGAGAAAATTAAAATAAAAAATATTCATCACCAGGAAAACCAGGAAATAACTTACAATATTTGTTAAAAAATATAAAACTTCATTGTGAATGCAAACATTTTCATCGTTAATGATAAAAAAATAATTAAGGATAACATGTAAATGATACTTTATTGTAATAATTTTGTGGTATTTAAATACTTTATAATTCGTAAACCATGAATGATACAAAGTGTATGTCTCATATTCAAATATTTCATAACTTATATCTCATTGTTGTTCATATTTATAATATAATATAAATGCAAGTATGTGTAATTGTCATTATTACTTGAAGTTTTATGAATAAGGCAACATTTTAGTTCACTTAAATATATAAATCTGTTGCCTTGTTCCAAACTTATTAGGCCATGATAAATGTGTATTTCTGATAAATGCAAATGTTCCGTAGCATATTAATGTAGATTTCTATGACTGGTGATAATCTATTTAGCTAAGAATAATTCTGTCCATTAATAGCAATAGCTATATATCCATGCAATAGCTGTTCTATTAAAGCTATTTATAAAAGTGAAATTCTTTCTCCTGCATTTTTAAGCCAAAATTAATTTAATTGCTTCATTTCCATTGTTATACCTAATTGAAAATTTCCCATGTATGTCTGTTTATTCTTTAAATGGTTTTCTTTCAATCCTTATCCTGAAGTACTTTTATAACATTTTATCTTAAGCTAAAGTCTTGCTTTTTGTAGATGGTATTTTATTGTATTTATTAAATGTACAGTTTTATAAAATTAAAAAGTATATGAAAAATCTTAGATCATGTATTCATTTACACTGAAACATTTTTCATGAAATTAGTATTAATTTTAACATATTTTGTTTTTTATTTTATGCTCAATATCAAGAGAAATTTCTATTTAAATTTTCCACAAAATACTTTAAATATTTATCAGTGATATTAGAGATTATTACACAATTGTTTTTGACAATTTCTTCTCTCCCGTGTACTTAACCTTTTTATTCTTTTTTGACACCCGATTGTACAATCTTTCTTCTTATTTATTCTGTTTTTCTAACTGCACATGCAGTATTTTTACACGGTGAAAGATTGTGATGAATTTTATGTTAATAATTATGTTTTAAGTGTAAACTATGTTAAAATAAGTATTTTTTTCTCTTGAGAAATGGATAATTTCTAGGGTAAATGAAAAAGCGTTCTGCTTATGACGCAAAATTATATTTTGTATTCAGTTATTTAAATGACATGAAATGTATCATTTTTGTCAGATTAATTTAAAAGAAAATGCAGATAATTTTTCAAATAATTAAATAGCCAACTTTTTACTTGGATAATTCAATTGAGGCTCGAGTGCTGTAAATTTATTATCTATGGATTTGAACAGTAAATTTTTAATGATATTGTGAAGTGATTGCTGATGAGAATGCCCATGCAAACTAAATATTTTAATTAGTAACATAGTGGTTCACTTGGACCTAATGGTAAGTTGATTGGGTTTTGTAGCGTCAGGTCGAAAAAAAGGACAAGTTACAAAAAAATTTAGAGACCTAATGCTAAGTTCACACTCTTCAGAGTTGAAGATTCTATGTTTAATCCAATTTGATGTTGAATAACAAAAATAAAGTTAGGTTTCTACTTTCAGCACATCTAAAGGATGGGTGCTTATGAGCTTTTTTAATCTTTTCTTGTATAATGTGAATATGACCCATTATCTTTGAAAAGTCTTCTTGAAAAATCTGGGGTGAATGTGCAAATGTCTTATAATTGCTAAATAAATATTATTTGTCTATTTTAAAGGAAATATGTGAAGTAATGTGTTTAGTAAGAATTCACATTAATAAAAGTAAAATGAATTGCTCTCTCTGTCTCAGGTAGGTATAATTTAGTTTTTAAATGTTAAAAATGTAAAATAGATTCGATAATGTTATGTAGGAAATATCATTTTAGGAATTATACTTTTTTATTACTAGGAATTACGGACTTAATACATATTATTTATAATTGTTTATGTTTGCAATAACAAAAATATACTTGTTTTTATAAAATCATTTTTTTTTTAATGTATTGCTGTATAAAAACATTTTTTTAATGTATAAATTTTATTAATGTGTCCCATATCTTATAATACTATATATTTCCTGATACAGTATAATAGGCAGCTTAACAAGTGAAAGTATTTGAATATTTACAGTACCTTCACTGAACAGTAGGTCCTGTTAATGATACGCTGGGGAGAAAACCCTATAAACTACTAATCGTCCTCAATATGTGTATACTGAACTTCTACTATTATTCAACATGCTGACTTTATGGTTTCAGTAAATAAACAGAACACTGTTCTGTTATTGATTGGTCAATTGTCATATGTGGAATGCCGAATTTAGTCGCTATAACTGGAATTACAAAATGGTAATTGGCATAAATTATACCAATTTTACTGACATATTAACTTTCTATTTGTCTATCGTATTATGTCGCTAATTATTGATTTTAATTTGTATAATGAAGTTGAGAGCACACTCTCTCATAATACACGAATTTTTATTTTTCTTTCCTTCACTCAATTATTGCATATTGAGAGGATGGTTATGAACTTTAATATTTTTATGCATTATCAATAAGGATTAAGTTAGAAAATTTAATTTGAAATCTTTTTAAGCAAAATTATGTACGTATTTGTAATATACAAATAAATTTTATGATTTCTTCCTGGTTTTGGTTGATTGAGGAATGATTTGTGCTTAAGTTTTATATAATCACATGTACATAATTAATTTTTATCTGTGATTTGGAATATGAAAAGAATAAAAGTATATTTGTATGAATCTTTCTCATACAAAATGTGATTAAATATTGAGTTCTACTAATTACTTTATCGATAGGAAATATCGTATTTTAAATCGATATTTTCTAAGCAGTTCTGAAGTGCAATCCACTACTAATCACTTCAACCTTCAATCTAGATTGCTGCATTTATTATTCTATACTGTTTATTAACATACAAGAATAAATTAATTTTTATTTTCGTAAAAACTTGGAAACCTTTAAATATTTTTCATTTTAGTAGCTCATGGGTTTGATTCCCGCATCAGCCGTAACCAGGGTGGCAACTAGATGATTAGTAGTTTATCTTTTATTAAAAATTTTCGTAGATTTGATACACATCTCAATCATGAATTAATGTTCTATCATAAAGATTCGAAATCCACTTTAAAACTTCAACTCCCTGCCAAATTAGCTTTTGTGTACCAAATGATCTATTCATAGCGATTTAGAATTTATTTTAAATTCTGTTGGTCAAGGTATAATTAGGTTTCGCTTGCAAGAGCAATTGTTGAGGGACAAACTTGCCTATTCTTCCAAAAATGGAAAATGATAATTTTCAACTCGTGTCTGGCGCAGCTTGTCCTTTTTGGACCTTGCGCCATAAAACCCAACCAAACAAACAATCTTCCAAAAGTGAGCTAGTCACATGCTTGTAATGGTTGGGAATGCACTTTCAGAAATTAATTTCGGTCCAATTAATTCTCGTGTGCAAACACAGGATCTATATCCTGTGTTTGTTTTATTTCCTTATTATAAGCTTCTGGTCAATATTGAAAAGCATCGAAGGAAATATGATGCCTGTGTTAATA
The DNA here is from genome assembly GCA_026290005.1 of Latrodectus geometricus. Classification (NCBI taxonomy): domain Eukaryota; kingdom Metazoa; phylum Arthropoda; class Arachnida; order Araneae; family Theridiidae; genus Latrodectus; species Latrodectus geometricus. The sequence continues at coordinate 50,210 of JAPDSC010074119.1, read as the reverse complement.
ATACGTTTCTTAAAGATTTGTGCTTAAATTTTATAAGTTAAATCCTTTTTGTGTGGAGGATAGGAATATGGATATTTCTAATTTTATAAATTTTAATTTGGCGTTTAAATATTCCTAGAATGACATAAAAGAAACTAATAGCTGAAGTTTCGCAATTTGAACATATAGTGATGTTAGAAGAAATTTACAATGATAGGGAGATGTTCATGAACATATGACCTTTAATGTAATTCCTGTTTAATATTACGTAAGCACCATATTGAGCATTGGATTTTTGATTTCTATAATTATTTTGCTGACAGGGAAATCTTAACAAAGCATGATTAAATGCTTTATTAAGATTCGAGAAACAATGGAAAGACAAACCACGGACCGAGTGGTTTAAACCTTTGTTAAACAATTCAATTTATGAAGTTTTGCTTGTTGAGAAAGTTGAGTTGATTCCGTTGAAGATTTGTCGCTGCGCAAGAAATGAACTTGTTTATTAGTTGAAGTAAAAAAAATGGGAAAGCAGAAAGAAAAATATTAAAGACAAAAATTGCCAAAAAAAAATTTGGAATTCCAAAGAACAACCTTACGACAATTTTAAAAATCTGAAAAAGGAAATACCAGCAAAACGAAATACTATAACCTCCCTCTCGAAAATATTGTAGAGAAGCAAAATATCATAAACTGGAGAAAGCTTTCCTTGCTTGGCTGAAAGGAATGAACATTCCTATGGATGGTATTGTCATTAAAGAGACATTCAACGGCTTTACTATAAAACTGAATATAAAAGATTTTTAAGGATCAGACGGTTAACTCTAAAAATTTAAACCAAGACATGGTTTGAGATTTAGAAAATTCTATGGTAAAAAGTAATCAATAAAATCAAATTAAGTGTTTTTAAATATGAATTTTATTTTGCATGTGTTTTATATAGTGCATTCTAAATAATTTCAATAGTATTTTATTTATAAAGAAAAAATAGTTTGGTTAAAAAAATCAGATCTTAATAATGTAATACATTTTTTTCTATTTTACGAATTTTCTTTTTACCAGTCCTTTTGATTTCGTAAAAACGAACGTCTTCTGTATAAAAATATTTAACAGGGATAAGAGATTTTTTACTTCGCGAATATTTATTCGTTTTCTTCCCCTGTAATCATCTAATTATCTTTGCCTTCTAACACAAATAAATATAAATTCTAATTACAGGAAATGTTTGAAGGTTTTTTTTTCCTTAATCATCTATCGAGTTCTCTTTTCAAGGATGTTCCTTGTGTTGTCAACAAAATTGCATAAGAGTTGCACAATTTCCAAAATTTTTATATTCAAGTTCAAATGAATTCGTTTCTTTAATCAGCGTGTAACATTCAATGATAAGCTCTTTATTTTTAATGACTCCCATGAAGAATTTTATACATTTTATAATATTTTTTCTCTTTATCATTCCTTGAACGCTTAATAGTTATGAAATATTTTCTAGACAATGACAGTTTTGGGAACAAAAATCACATTTCTCATTTGTTTCATTTTTTATTGTAATTTCATTTATTTTTTTATTATATTTGTTTCGAGTCGTTATTATGAAAGCGATTGCTTGAATTGAAAGAACTATTCGAAAAATAAAAACATCATCAATCTTCAAGATAACTAAATACATACAGGAACAAATAAATAAACCATGAAAAAAAATTTTATTAGAACAAAGAAACTATACAAAATAAAAAAAGTGTATGAAATAATAAAAAAATTCAATGAAAACGCCTTTGAAGCTGAATTACTTTTTAAACTAATTTATTTGCAAAATAAATTAGTTTAGAAAATCTGACAAAAAAAAAAATTGTTTCTGTCAGATATTAATTTATTTTTTTTTAAACAAGTTATTTTTTCTATTCATTCCATCTCGAATTATGAGTGTCCATCATAACCTTTATCAGAGGAGATTGTTATGCTTGTCGCTCAATAGTTATTTTTTGCACACGTGACCTACGGCTTAAAGTGGATTCTGAATCACTACAAACATCCATACTCAAGTGGGATTCGAATCCACAAACTGTTGAACAGAAGATATTTATCATTAACCATTCGGCTCCCAGTTCAGCTTTATTAGGGGAGAACTGAATAAATTAAAGAAAGCATGATGATAAAAAGAATAATAAGGAAATGATAATGAGCATGATAATAAAATGAATGATGATTTCGGTTTCTGATTTTTTTTTTTTTTTTTTTTTTTTTTTTTTTTTTGTCATACATTGAATTTCTTTTATTATCAAAAAGTGTAATTCCAAATTTAGCATAAGGCATGCATGCGCGCATCAAATTGATAGGCAGGATTATCTCCAAAGTAAAAATAAAATAATGTCTAAAAGATGAAATTCATGATTTAACATTGTTTTTTCCGTGACATGATGGTATTTTTTGTTTATAATAAAATAAATGTACTTTTTATCTGCATATCATGCTTCAATAAACCACTTTTGTAAAAATTGTTTTTTGAAAATTTATACCAAAATTTTATTTTATTCATTTTTTTTATTTTTTTTTAATTATTGAATTCTCAAAACTCATCAAAGTAACTAATTTCTTTTACCCTCTTTATTTGGTAGAGTCGTTATTTTACTTACATAAGTTTTCCAATTTCAATAAAACTGTTTTGCTTACATTACTATTTCAGTTACATTATTATATGAAAGATAAAATAAATGGAGAAATATTTTCCATTTATATATACTTAAAAAAATTCATTCTTTTTTTATGTTTGGGTTCTTTAAAATCCCAGTTTCATTTCAAATATTGTATGTACAATTCTTACTTTGTAAAAATCTCTGTTTTAAAAATTTTATTTTGAGTTGCGTGGGAGAATTCAGGACTTTTCCCCAAAAATAATAAACTGAATATTTCCATTATTATATATCGCTTTCAAACATTTATTGAAAAGAATTTAAGTTATCCGGCTGCATTTTTTATACAGATTTTTTTACTTCAAATAAATTGCTAAAAGGAAAATCACTTGTCTGAAGTTAAGAAAATCAAAATAATTATTTATATAATCGTTATATAATATTTTTTTAAGTATTTACGAATCAGATGTATAAATTGCTTCTCTTTTTTATTCAGAACTTGTAACTATGCTCTTATATGATTACCGAGATGAAATTATATTCTTAATTGCATCACTAAATTACTTATTCGTATAGCAATTTAAAATATCCCATTATATTGTACAACGGAGATATGAAAATAAAATAATGCTGAAACTTTTTTTTTTCCCTGAACAAATCTTGGCGAAAAAAAATGCTCCATGCGCCACATGTCGCGCCAATTATTTCATAAGTTAATTTATCGAATTTTATTTCTATTTTGGAAGATAAATATAGTTTAAAAAATAATAAGATTTATTTTTGATGACAATACGATATTGATCTGGTTTCATTGTGTAGCTCATTTATTTTATCAATGAACATTTGTTTAATAAAAATATATCATGCCTCTTCCGTGACTAAATAATTCATATTTATGCAAGCTTTAAATCTTTCGCTAGATCATTTCCTTAATACGACAGCAGTTATAAATTCCTACTTCCAATCCTTTTATTGAAATTAATTTCTTTATGCCCAATCATTTCATTTTACTAGCACATTTCTTTTCTGTTGTCTTGTTTCGTCGCCGGTAAAGTGATAAGAAAAGCAGGTGGCGATGTGTGTCATTTCATCTTCAATTGCCGACAGTTTTGTTTCTTTTTTTTATCATTATTCTTCCGAGATAAAGTTTTCTGCGACTGTACACGTTGTTTGATCAGAGTGCCGTCGGTCTCCGTCGCTATTGAAAGGCAGGTGCGCCGCAATTGTGTTCGACGTGCCGTGATGGATGAACATGCCTCTGCGTCATGTTCGACGACTCTCCAACCTTTGGATATTCACTTTGCTCACTCTGCTACTGTTCTACACGGATCAGGTAATTGCCATTTGAATATATAAAAATCCGTGAAACCACTCATACTCATTTGTTGTAGGGAAATTCTAATTCATAATATGGCATTGTTTTGTTTGACAGTTATCTACGCAATCAGGATTTGAAAAGTTTATTACCATTGTTATTCCGTCAGCGTTATGTTTCAGTCTGATGACGACAGTCTGGTGTACGAACTTAAAGAAATGTAAAATTCTATCACATCTTGTTCATCGGACAATAAGAAAGCCGATGAATTTTGTTCAAAAATCTAGAATTTAAGGATAGTTTTCAGGTTTTCCGAATTTTGTTCTTTATTATTAATTTCTGTAGGTGTTTTGAAATGTAATTGTTTTTTGGAAGAATGACAAAAATTGGTATTAATGTTTGATTTCATGCTTTATTTCGTCTACTTGATTTCTTATGACTCCAGTTTTAAAAATAGAGAACGGTTCAACGTGACTAACAAATTTTGATTAAAAAATTTAATTAAAGTAAAAAATTCTGATAATAAATATGATATATTTTAGAATAATTCCTAATTGTTTAAATCTTAATTTTACATGTTTTTTTAATGAGAGTGGAGAATGGAAGAAATTGAAGCCAGTATTTGTAGCCATTTGTTGTATGCTTCCTTTGGTTAATTATTGAAAATTTCCAATTTTTAATTACATGTTTTTTTCCCCCATTTGAGTGTGAGTACCAGCTACGGTGCTGACATGACGGTCAACACCTTCCCAATTTTTCTATAGTCCAAAGTTCTCTTCCTATCTCTATATTGATGATATTGAGCGAAAATCAAAGGCAGCTGTTAACTTTCTAATACTGACAGTATTTAGAGGTATTTAGAAAAATGTTAAAGCTTTTCACAAAGACATGGTACTGGTTACCTCCTGAAATAGACATATGTTTGTTACGAATCTTTATAATAAAATGCATTGTTAAAATTTGCTAAATAATCAACCAAAATTTCTTGTTCAAGCCTTCCTTCAAAGGAATAGCAACACTCGAATGCGAATCTGTATTTCACTTTCCAATTCGTCTTTTCTCTGTTCTAAACCTAACCTTTTCTCTGTTCTAAAGAGAGTTATGTGATTATTGCAATGACTAGTGTTCCATTTGTCCTGATCATAATATCCAATTGTTTTCTTATCATTTCTTTCCAGCTTGTCTCCAATAGTTCATTCTAATACGATGTAGAAGAGAGTAAGAATCATACCCATTATATATTGTGCGCATAAACTTAATAAGCTTTCCTTTATCGAGACCAAAATCATTGTAAATGTTTTGTTAAAATTTTTAAAAAATTGATACTAATTTCTTATTAACATATGACACGAGTCCATCGTTTTTTTCTAGCAGAGTAATGTTTTGCAAAGTAAGTTGCATGAAGTTTTTCACAGATATGAAAATCAAAAAGATTATGGTGATAATTTTTACGTTTTCAATTTTCCATCACAAATAAAGAACATGGTTATTGCTGAACTCATTCTCGATAGCAGAGAAAAGTATTATAAATTGTTATTATAAAAAAGAAACGACTCTTTTAAAATAAGTTAATGACTAGGCTCTATTACATATAAGTTGTATAATATTATACTAAAACTTCGTTCATAAATTAAAAATTGGTATTTTAATTCAAAAGCAGAAATAGCTTTTCTGTTTTTTAATAAATAAATAGGAAAATAGAATATATTAAATTTTTTTATGAAAAACAAATTAATAAGAAACAATTATTAATTCTTGTTCGTGTTTTTAATGCTTGTTGATTAATATTCATTTTCTTCGGTCATCATGTGGGAAATTTTTTTGCATTCAGTAGTTACTTGTATTTTAATGTTTTATAAAAAAATAAATATTCTGGTAAATGTAATAAGAACTAGCATGATAAAATCTTGGAGATAATTTAATGAAAAATCTAGAGAAACAGACTTAAAAATTTTAGTGTTCATACAAAAAATTTTAATACAAAAACGTCAAGCTCATTGATATAGTTTTTTTTTTTTCATAATATCCCTGTTATTTGGGAGCTTTTGACGAATTTTTATGGGTAAAAAGTTTCTACTTATAAAAGAGTAATAAGTAGCACTTTAGAAACACGTATTTCATTAATAAAACATAACATAATTTGATAAATTGCAAACACTAAACATTATTTAATAAATATCTCTTGATATTACTGAAAAGTTTTTGACATTCGTATAATTATTTACGCTGTGTAAAATTCGTTGTTTCACCTTTAAAACATTTGTTGAAATGCTTCGTTTTACCAGAAATGTCGCTAGAATTCATTAAATCTAGGATTAAATTATCTTATTTCTGTCAGTCCTTCTCAGGAACTTATTTGCTTTTTCTGCTAATGGTCATCTTTTGCACTTGAGAATTATTTAGACCCAGGATCTACAGTTTAAAATGGATTCCAAACCCTCCCTACAAACATATAAGCCAGAGGTGGGATTCAAATCTACGAACTGTTGAACCCAAGCCCAGAACATTAACCTCATTCGGCTGACAGCTCGGCTTCTTTCGCAAGAGTCATAACCGCACTACAAAATTAATATTTTTTCTTTCTTTTATTTAAATAAAATTGGTTAAATATTTAAAAAATATTAAAAGTATCGATTTTTTTTTTTTTTTTTTTTTTTTTTTTTTTAAAGTTTTGGTTTTAAAATAATATTTTTCATTTCTATTTCTGAAATTGATCATTGCTATTATTTAAATTTAATAAATATTTTATGGATTTGTAAATTTTATATATTTATATATATATATATATATATATATATATATATATATATATATATAT
>JAPDSC010074119.1:0-43461 GCA_026290005.1 Latrodectus geometricus | reverse complement strand
TATATATATATATATATATATATATATATATATATATATATATATATGCAAGAAATACCAAATAAATCAGAAAATTGCTATAGATCTGAGGAAGTCAAAAAATCAAATATGAATTTTTAAATAATATACTAATGATGAAAATGCTATTCAATTTGTAGAAACACCTAAAGAAATGTGTGAATCGAAAGTTCAACAAATTGAGAGGGACGAAATATGCAGAAATGCCTTTGCTTAAAGTCGGTATATATAGAGCTGTTTGAGACCACACTAAACACAGAATTTTCAAGTAAAGTCAAAACGCACGCTTAATATAGGAACTACGAATAAGACTTTATTTTAAGACTTTTTATATTTCATTTATTATATATGTATGCATTTTTGCTGTTAAATATCGCTTTGTTATTTTAAAAAAAAAAGTACTGGAAAATTATTATGAAAATATTACTAGGGTTAGGTTCAATGTGCAAAAGTAGAATTTGCTTAATGCTATTGGTTTGAAGAACGGATGATATTAATTGTAATTGTTACAAATTTAAATTGTTACAAGTAAAAAAATATAGTTACCATAAGCTCTTTAGTGACTTATGAACAAAGTAAGATCATTTATAACTAGATATAAATTTATAATATATAACAGGGGTGGCCAAGACGTCGACCGCGAAGACATTTTAAGTAGTCCACACGACCATCCTGATAATGACCTCGGATATTAACAATTTAATTTAGGATTTATGACATAGAATCAATGAATTATTTAAAATAAAAATTTAGTACAGTCTACGCTTTAAAACCCAAAACGAACTGTGCAAAGATTTACAATTTGAGGTTTACGATTTAAAACCTTAAACTGACATGAGCGCGATTAAAACATTCAAAAAAACTATAGAAAGGTATGCATCTCAATTAAGAAAACATGAATTGTGGAACTTCAAAAACATGGAGGAAGAGTGCATTCATAATCCAAACAGAGACAACGAAGAATTCGCTTAATAATTACTTGTTTTGTTTGAAGAACTTGAAAGAAGATTCGCTGACTTAACTAGGTTGAAAGAAATACTCAATTTTATGATATTTCCCCATTTAATGAAAATGTCAACATTGATGGAGTATCTGAAAAAATAGGACATTTAATAGATATCACATCAGTCACGGTTGAGGAAGAAATTATTAAATTAAGATGCAATATATTTCTTAAATCCAGAGCATATTTAGCGATTTTTGGAAATTAATTTCTGAGGAAACGTTTCCAAATATTTACAAATTGATTTTGTATTTGAAATCATATTTTGGATCGAGGTACCTTTGCGAATCTGCTTTTTCAACCATGAACAAAAAACAAACATTGGTCGCATTTAACAGATGAACATTTAATTTCGTGTTTATGCATTGTAATAAGCTCGTACCAGCCACAATATGATAAACTTCTCGCAGGTAAACAATGCCAAATTTCAACTATACGAAGTGAATTGGATGGTCAGTTTTTGATATATGAATACTTTGATTATTTTCGTCACTAAATTTTTATTTTGTAAATATTAAGTTTTCTTTAGAAAAATTACGTAATTTACCATATTTTCTTGTTACCAAAAATAAGTTAATTTAGCTCTGCCATTGGTAGACCACCTTCGATTTTTTAAATGTGGAGTAGACCCCGGATCCCAAAAGTTTGGTCACCCCTGATATATAGGATATAAAAAGTTTCGAAATTTCTTCCAAAATACTTTTATGTAATTCTTTTTTTCGATTTATTACTTACTATAAATTATTAAAGACTGATAACGGATTAGACATTTATGCTACTGAGACAAATCCTTCAACAATATGTTTACTATGGAGAATACCATTTATAAGTATTTTATTTATAGCATTGTGAGTAGAAACAAATGCATGGTATTACTATAGAAATTGCACAAAAAGGGAAACATTGCACATCACTTGAACTGCAACGAAACTCACGCAAGTTTATTTGTATGGTTCACTTAAAATTGTCCTATTTAATCAGCTTGTAAAATAAAGAGATTTTCTAATTTGTAAGATAATTTGAAAACTTCTGAATTTAATACTATTAAAGTGAAACGTCATTAATCTCAATTTAAAGTCCTACTTAAATTCTGCAATTCGTCTGTATTTGATGAATTTCAAACTCTTTCATATGAGAGTTTTTGAAAGTAATAAAAAATAGTTATGTTTGAAAATCAAAACTTTATTATAAATTTTAAAATGTTATAACAAATTTCCAAATGCAGTTTAATAAAATATCACCTGTACTTAATAAAAATAAAATTTCAATTTTTAACATTAATTAATAATTTATAGAATTATATGTTCTATTTGACTTCCAGAGGAATATTCTTATTTATGAATAAGAACAATTCGGGAACTGATTTAAAATATTTTTATGAAAAATATATGGCAAACACACAATAGATTATTAATAAGAAAGTTATTGAAGATTCCAGTATTATGGAAAAAGATATTGAAGGCGAAGAGCAGTGATATTAAGCAATATACATGTATATAAATTGAAATTAAAATTCTCTTACTTTTCTGTAGACATTGAATAAAAAAAATAACCCGATATTTACATGCCTTGTTCTACTACACATAGCTGCTTATGCTAACCCGTAATTAAATGTTAAAAATCAGTTTGTTATAAATGACTGGTAAAATTAATTATAATGTTATTTCTAATTACCAATCCAGTCTGACTAAGTCAGATCAGATCCACGAATCCCCTGACCATTAAAAGTTCGAAGACAAGAAGAAGAATTTTCTTCCCAAAGCAGAACCAAATATCCCAAGATGTGTTTAGAAGAAACCTGATGTTGGTGGCATTTTGAAAAAAAGGATATATTTTCTCACTTTCAAAAAATGAAAGATATTTCAGATGATCTTTGGCAATGTACGAGTTGATGGTGCAGATTTTTTTGAATGTTAGTGATAGGCTAGTTTACTACCTCTGTAATAGAAATGAGTAAGAGGTACTATTCAATCCTTCTTAGTTTGGGATTTTTTTCTGGGAAAAAAGTGCAAAGTTGGTAAGCTCTGAAAAGAAAGGATTGGATGACTACAATCCTTCCTAGCAAGATTGTCTGCCATTTTGTTTCTGAAAAGTTCAATGTGAGATGAAATCCATTTGAAGTAAATGTCACAGTAAAAAGAAATGAACTTTAACTTGAGTAAGATAGAATTACTTGTGTTTTGTCCCCAAGGAAGATCCATTTATTGAGATGTTATATTGAGCTGCGGCTGTCGGTAAGAATCCAAAGGTCATCAAATTATTTTAGTTCATAATGGACTTAAGACCTACATTGACTGTAAAAACGTCAGGGTTATGTTATCCTCTATAAAATTTATTTTCTGGAGTTTCATTGTAGATTCCGCTATCTGTAAGATCATTGAATTTATTGTCATCAGTGAAAAACTTAAATATTACGTTTAGGGATTTTGTTTATAATTTCTAAGATGGTCTGACAATTATTAACAGGAGCAGAAAAGTTGAAGTTAAAGTAAACCCCTTGGAGAACTCTTCCGACAGGTTCAAACAAGAGTGAAGAGAAATGAGTTATAATGATGAACTGAGATAAATGAAGCTCAACATTTATGGAAAGAAGATTCTGAGACGTAACATGGCCAAGTAAACAATTGAAAAAGCCAGTTGGTCTTCTAACATGGAGTAGTTGCATCTCAGCCTCAAAAAGATCCATTTCTGAAAAGCAGCTACTCCTCAGACCAGTTATACGATCAGCGCTCATTTAAACTTTTTTTAATCTTCTCAAATTGGATTCAATTTCTACCAGTAATGTATTTTAGGGTATTTAATCATTTCCTTGCCTTCAGGATAATATACTTATTATTACTTGAAAATTTAGGTTCTAAAATATATCCTAGGTATTTTGCATGTTTCTGATAGGTAAGCTCGTGGTTAAGCTGTTAGTGGAATAAGCATTTATTGGTAATAAAATTGTGGTAATTAATTTAACGAGATTAAAACACAAACCTGCTTAAGCCTTTTAAGGTCTGCCAGAAACATGAACAAAATCTCTAGTCAGTCATTGAATTTAAATTCTGAATCTTGGTATATTTCCTGAGGTTTAAAATTCAAGGTCATCTTGAATATACCGATATAGTTCCAAGATAGATAACCCTTTCATCGCCATCTAAGTATATAGAGAACAAAATGGACTAAAACTGTTGCCTGAGGAATACCTTGACTAAAATGGAAAGTGTTGGAGAGTATTTTATAAATTTAACTCAAATATATTTCATTGTTGAAGATAACACATGAATCAAATCAACAGTTCCAAGGATGTAAAAATGAACATGTTGCTTTATAATTAGTCTACGCTTCCAGGCTTTTCGAGGTCTAATTGAGCCACAGTATGATTAGTAGATCTGAGATTCTGGGCACCTTTGATAGTTTGGGTGGAATATTGAACTTGGTGTACGGTACTATGATCTTTACGAATAGCATATTGCTCACAAAGAAAATATTTATCTTGCCCAGAAAAAATTGGAGACCAATTAAAACCATTTTCTCCAAAATCTTGCTAGTCAAGCCGGTTCCTATAATATATTTAAAACCACCAGGGGAGCAATAATTCATATTCGGTTTTGAATCGGAATAATTACGGCTTTCTTTTATTCTTGTGGGAGGCAAATTTCTCTCATGAAATGTTAAAAATATGAAGATTTCCCAACACCAATATTTTTTAAGCATATAGGCGTGAAAACCACCCGACACTTGTTAAAATGCTGCTAAGATGGGGCACTTACTGAAATCAATAAATGGTGAGAAAAAAAGTAGCTTTTTAATATTTCTAGCTAAAAATCTTCAAAATTTAACTTTGAAAATTTCTGCAATTTTTAAAAGAAAAAAATTTCCTCTGTTATAAAATATTAATTAGTGATATATATCACTTTGAGATACGATATAGCCTATCATTAGCAAAAATATCTTATTTTCAAATCTTTGTCTTAGTAATCAGCGAAAACATAAGCTGAAATATATTATTTTATAATTAGAATAATTATACATCATTGATTTTTATACCGCGTAAGAGAATTTGCTTAGAATGATGAAATATGTCACACCTTAATGACAATTTCATGTGTATCAAGAGGCGTTATTAATATCTGTCAAAAGGTAAAATAATTAAAAAAGAGACAATTGTTTTATAAATCTAATAATGGACTGGAAATAAAAGTTTTATGTGAAATTAAATAATAATGAGATTGATAAAATAGAATATATAGAAATTGGTTGATCAGGAAAACAATATATATATATATATATATATATATATATATATATATATATATATATATATATATATATATATATATATATATATATATATATTATAAAACCATTTTGCGTAAGCTTTCACATTTTTTTGCTCCTGCTTAAATATGAATTTATAATAAGGTGTCATTCATTAATCTAAATATATTTAAAATTAATTTCTTTTCTTAAACTTTTCCATTGTGCATGTGTGATTAATGATTCTTGTTTTCATTTATTTTCTATTTATTTAGTCCTATATTAAATTTTTTCCTCTAACAGCGTAGGTTTAAACAGACAAGATCCAATTTACTTAAAATTTGCAAATTTGCTTTGAGTATCAAAACATTTACACCATCTTGAAATTTGATAATTGTTCTTTTTTTTTTTTTCCCCTGCTATTTCTATTAATTTTATATATTAAATTTTGAGATCAATATGTTACTGTATATATTTATATTGAATAAGCGAGACATTGCATGGTATATACAGGTAGTTACCCATACAATTTCAACATGATTACACCGTTCATAACATCAACATAAGTCGTAAATCCTCTTTGTCACATGTAGTGACTGACATATGATAACTAGCCAATGTCATGACCCAACAATTTCTTTTGGTGAAAAATCTGGAGAAAGTGTCCGCTTGGGTAGCAATTGAGCATTTTCTGTATCAAATGATCTCCGTGCAATCTAATCTAGAGAGCTCCTGCTGAAACATAACATTTAGATTAAGGTTTAGAGTGAAAGTCAGATAATTAACTGTAACTGAACTTATGTTTTCGTTCTTTACCAATTTTGGGATCACAGAGATAGTTAAAATCGGTATTCTTGTTTGAGTGAGAGCAACGTTTCTTACATGGTGGATTTAGCGGAGTTAAAGGAAAAGCCTTGTTTTTGTTTGCCCATTGAAAAATATAAATTAGTGTTCAGTAAATATGATATCTTAAGAAATTTCTTATAATCTTCATGTATTTGAGTGACGATAGAAATATCACACATATGGTTAAGCACCTTTATCTAAAGTACTCGAAGGCATCTGATGACGTCGAGCGTACATCACAATGGAGAGCATAAGAGAGGAGTATATAAGGACATGTGTGTCAAAAAAGGAAACGTGTTCACAAGCAGTTCGTACGTCTCACGACCGCATAGTTATAACACATCCGACGCATGGGGATAACGCTTTATGTGGTAGAATTATCAGCCACTTGGGATGCAGGCGTAGGCAGATTGCAATATAAGAATCGCCCAAAGTATCATTTCTAGACTATGGAAACGATTCCCAGATGATAGAAATTTCATATTTTACAGTACATATCACCCTCGAATGATGGCCGGTATTTTTCAGTTAACGCTAAAAGAAAGAGACAGAGTCCAGAAGCAAACCCGTCCCGTCAATTGTCGTCAGTCACTGGTACGACTGTTTCAACCCAAACCGTGAACAAATGTTTGAAAAAGTATGCTCGTAGGCCTGTCAGACGTATTTCAGTCACTGGTACGACTGTTTCAACCCAAACTGTGAACAAATGTTTGAAAAAGTATGCTCGTAGGCCTGTCAGACGTATTTCAATCTCAGCTACTCACTGTTGCCAGCAATTAACCAGGAGTAGAGATCATGCAGTGTGGGCATCGTCACATTGGATTTATGTTATATTTTGCGATGAATCGAAGTTTATTTTACATTCCGATTCATTTCGAACGTTCGTATGAAGAACGCCAAGTACTCAGTACTACAAAGATAACGTCATTGAATATCAACGTTACGGTGGTAGAGGAATGCTCGTTTGTGGAGAGGCATTATACTGGGCTCAAGAATAGATCTACGTGTTCAAATCGAAAGCATGATGGATCCAATTTATTGGGACATCATTTTGGAACAACATGTCTGTTTGCTTAAGGATACCGTGGGTGCTGAATTTGTGCTTGTGGACAGCAACACCTCTCCTCTCCAATCGAACATTGTCAATGATTGTTATCAATCTGAGGATATTACACATAAAGAAACATCAGCATTCTCAACAAATTTGAATCCGATAGAGCATATGGGGGACATGCTTAGCTGACGAGTTGTAGCCCATTAACCATTTCCTACGTCTGCACCACACCTTCGAAATGCATTATTTGCTGAATGGAGTTTTATTACCCAAGTGGAAATTGGTAATGTGATCCTAAGCATGCTTCAGCATTGTACATGTGTTTCATGGAACGGTTGACTTGCGATGTCTTAACTGCCATACCGACAACGAACTTTTTTGTTGTTGTACGAGCTATACGTGATGTAAGTGCTCCAGGAAGGTATAATCAGATGTGGTTTGTGTATGCTTGGTATTATACATACACCATTTCTATTGTTCTTTCTTATTTATTTATCACACATAGGCCTTATGATGAAATCTGGTTTGTTTTAGTTTTGCATTATCAGTTGCCAGTTCCGACATTATATTTAATTTATGGACATGTGTGTAGTTGAAATCCATTCTTAAAGAATTTGTACATTTGCCACGAAATCCATACTTTGAAGACATGAATACAATCATAAGTAGTTGGTTGTTTTCCTGTTTCACAAGAAAAATCCAAACAATCTTCCATTAGATGTACATCTTTTACTCATGATAACCAATATCTTATCATAAGGCTACACTAATCCCTCCACCACACAAGCTATTCAATACAACTCAGAAATTACGGGAAAAGGCCGAAATTCAAATGGATCTTTCACTGGGATATATCACTGGATGCAATATTACGTAATAGAGAGAAAGCGCCATTCGAAGTGAATAGTTCGAAGCTCGATCCCAGCCACTATTTAATAGAAGGCGATAGTTCATTTTATAAGTAATTTTTTTAAATATGGTACTTTTATGCTATTGCAACCTATCGCCCTGAAATAAGAGCACTTATATTTCAAACGATAGAAATTGACCCATACATGCTAAAAACAGTATCACTCTCTTTTGGATATAATATCTACAGATTAATGTTTTGCTTTGTCAGTAACTCTCTTTACCAGAAAATACTTCCAAACTTTACGAAACAGTAAAACAAATGATGTCCTGATAAATATAAAAATATCGGTCGTAGATAGTGGTTCAGTTGACGAATACAATGTAGGCCCAAATATAAATGCTTTTGTATGGGTCCAATATAAATGCATAATTCACTAGCATCTGTCAGTGTCTTCTACCTATCTTGTTCTACTAAATGAAATAACCTCCATTTTTCTGTGTCATTTATAATATAGGGACGTCAAATACCATAGTGTTTGCCGACTACCAACACAGTTCCAGAAATATATTTTCCCAGTCAATTACTATCCGCCATTTGTCAAAGTCGTTTAAATCAGAAGTCGTTCCTCTATTTTCCCCTTATCCGTCTTCATACACGTACATTAAAATAGTTATTTTATCTAATTATTATGTTCTTTTAATTACTAAATTATTTTACTGATTTAAAAAAAAAATTTAAATAAAAATTCATCTTTAATTTCCAGTACACCTTTAGAATTCTACAAATCTCTCTTTTAATATTTCACTTACTCCTATGGGATCTATATAGATTTTGTTGGAAATATATTACTTAAATCATTTTATCAAACTCAAAATTTATTTTTTCACAACTGTTTAAAATCAGGTTTTCGGTGCATGAAAAAAAAAAAAAAAATATGTACTGAAATCGCTTAGCGTTTGCTTAAATCATAAGATTGATTACAATCTATATTTTTTAACTTTTTATGTACATATTTGTGAAACTTGATTTAAAATTAAATTATATTTGAAATAATACTTTTTATCTTGGAAAATTTACCCATATCGTCTACCATTCTTTCAGCTCTTGTTCGAGTTCGAAGAAGAACAAGAAGCTGACCAGAGACTCTGGCGAGAGGAGTTGCTTTCGGATGAGGATGATACGTCACTTGAAGACATGCCTCCTCTATACCTTGTCACTGAATACATGGACCTATTATCTTCCGAACACTTCTCCATGTTTAATCTATTCTTGATGAACATGGAAAGAAATTCTTCTAACTTCATTTTGGATGCTAATTTTCTGTGAATCAAATGTGCAATCCACTTGTTGCCAATACGCAATGCTGATATATTTATACGAAAAAGAAGTTTTAAATACTTCATGCCTTCATTCATGTGAAAAGTTTATAAACATTGAAAATATGAAGCTTGTCCATTTCCCAAAGCTGTTTCTTGGGGAATATTATTCTGAAAGTGATTTTTTTCATTTGAAAAATACGTACATGTGTGTGAATTTTTGCTACGAGATTAATTTAAAATTATTTTAAATTAATCTCATCAGTATGTGTAATGACTTTTATTGATCATTTTATGATAGTGGAACATTAAAACTATCCAATTGATATCTTTTTTTTGTTCCATATTTTGTGTTCTGCTTAACAAAATCTGTTAGCAATTTCGGAGCATTAACAGACTTTGTTTTAAATTTATATCATTAAAAAATTCACCGTTTCTTGGATTTCGATTTTTATCAATTGTTTCACAATTCTGAAACATTAAAAGAGTTTAGCAATATTATTATTCTGTTATATGATCTACTTAGCAAAATCTATTACAATTTCGAATCATTAATCACTTGATTTTTTTTTATTGAATTAGCTGTTATTTTAATGGGTGATATAGACTATATATGAAACCGAAAAAAAATATTTTTATGGAAACATTATTCCATTATACAATAATTTGATATATAGTTGTACAAATTAATATATAAGAGAATTTCTTCAAATTTTCAAAGTTATTTAGTTTGTTGATCATTATCTTTTAATATTGTCAAAATTTCATTTGCAATTAGGAAGATATCGTAATGTATTGAAAAAAATTCTAATGAAAAATTTTTCTGCCAAATATTTACTAAATATAAGCATTATTTTCCTTATATATATAACTATGACTTGTTAAGAAATTGTTCAAAAAAGAGAGAATATATATTATTGTGTATATAATGCTGTTTGATATAAAAAATAAAGTATAATTTATTGTATATATATATGAAGTATTATTCTGTGATAAATAATTAAAATAAAAATTGGATAAATATTCTTTGTCTCATTTCAAAACTCTTCCATTTGGTATGATGTATTTAATTATAAACTGAAAATTTTTAAATTATTTAGAAACAGTTTTCAATTAGAATTAAAATCTTTAAATTAAATAAATCTAATCTTTAAATTAAATAAATTAAATAATTCTCTTTAAATTAAATAACTCACACTTCATGAATGTTTTAGTAGTTTGTAGAACGAAATTTTTTGATAAAGACAGGGAGTCAATATACTGACCTATGACCATGGTGTAATTCGAAAAGTATGACTATGCTATAGTCAACCGACAATTATGCCACGGGGTGGCTCAAAAAGACGAATTTGTCAGACCTGATATCCTCTCCTCTCCAACAGAGAAACATAGGCTCTATAGAGCTTTTGATGAGCATAAACCTTTTAGTATGATTGAGCCAGAAATCGAATTTCTTTTAGATTTGAGTAATATACCAGCCGTCATTTAAGTACCAGGGCTTCTTCAAAATATGGAGGATATTTATGGTATTTAGATGCTTTGACTGGCAAAACTGTGTTGAAATAATTCAATTTAACGTGTTTCATTGTGAATTTGTGACTGCGAATACCGCTTCCATCTTTTTCTGAGAACTTCGATCTTTACATCTTTAAAAATATGATGTTTCTACTAATTTTGCTGTTAAAAATAATATACAATAAGAAATCATTCATTCGTTTTTTAATGGTGAAGAGAGTAATAATACATGCATAGAACAGTCAAAATATTATAACCACCTGTTTGATATAAATCTTGCTTGGATGACGTGGAAGACATGTGATCTGTGGGAAGGATGAAACCTCACTCCGTTTACATGTCTTATTTAAAAGATTGCGATTTTGACAAAAGCAGATTATAATGACTAGAAGACAAAGAATTAATACCGCTGAAACTACTTAACCCTTTTTTCATTGTGTCGTCATCAGAAATTATGCCACTTTATCGAAAGTCTATGAAAGCCATTACGGATTCTACGATGTATGACGCTCACACATCGTTAACTGCAAAGGATGTCGAAACTTGTTCCTTTTGATAAAACAAGCAGGTTAGTAGAAAATGACAAACATTGTTAAATCATGTACTTAAAAACACTTCTATTTATAGCATCATTGTATTGAGCCACTGCCAGTCGCCTGTCTAGTTTTAGAAAGAAACAACCTGTGGCATCTCATGACGTTAATGTCGTGTCAACATCTAATAACGCAATGTCTCTTACTGATCTCATTATGATTCACTCACTTGGCATTAGTACTCACAACGACAACTCAAGGATATCAGTGGAACAGTTAAATTTTCGGAAAATTCCAATCCAAATTTTTTTGAGTATCAAAATATACTTTTTATCGAAATCGCTAAAATAATCAGCCTTTCGTACTTTCCAAACACATAACCTCAAAAATGATGTTATATAGCTTTCCGCGACGGGTTATATACTGTTCCTCTTACCAGTAGATCACGTACTTTACAAATTATCCAAATGTGCTTATGTTATACGGTGGAAATTGTCAAAATATATGTGAATGAACTAAAATTTTTTGAATAGCACGTAAATTCATATAAATAATAAATAAAATTTATAATAACGAATGCTTTGAATTTGAATCACTTGTCCACATTGAAAAGTAAAATAATTTCAAAAGATAAATAAAAAACTCCGTGTATCTAAAAAGGGCACTGCTGAGAACGGCAAAGTTGTCACACTGTTTATTACATTACTATTAAGATATATTTGGGAACAACTTTGATATACCCCCCAAAAATTAAGCGCCAAATCTGGCACTCTCTACTTTTTAGGGGTTAATTCCCAGTAAACGGTACGCTCCTTGTACGGTACACATATATACAACGGTACGCATATATACAATTATAATTAATTGTATATAATATTGTATAAAATTATATTATTTCTATAAAATAATATTTTATATTATATAATTATATTAATTGTATATTGTATAATTATATTAATTGTATAAAAATAGCGTACCGTACACTGGGATACCGCTCTTTTTAGGGTTGCTGTTTCTTATTTTGGTGTTGTCAATTTAGGTTTTTTCAGCTTTTAGGTTTTTGCTGTTGTCAAATTTAGTATTTTCTTGTATTTTGTACTATTTTTTTAGTTTTTTTAAAAAAATTTTTTGTTATTAATTATTTTTATTTAGCGAGAATGCATCTTGGCGAGAAATAAAATCGCCAAATTTCCGATTTTGGGGCGTATATCAAAGTAGTTCCTATATTTGGGTGCTTTGCTATTAATTTGTCTTTCGCGACGTGTGTAAGAGTATTTTATTATTTTCTTGTCCATTTTGGGGATATTGGTGTATAAAGTGTGTTTATTTGCCCACAACCAGTTCCCATTAAAAATCTGCGAACCAGAAAGAATTCAACAATGTTTTGGGGCAGCAATAACCGAATAAGGAAAGTGTCATTCTCGAATCATGAAGAAAAAGGTTTCAATACCTAAAACCGGCGAAGACTATTCTGCTGAAACAGATATACACGTTTAAAGCTTCGTAAGGTTCAATTTCTTTCCGCTGTACGACATAGAAAGAAATATGGCTGATATTTACTGTATAGTCACGATTGACGTGGTTTTTCCACATTTGGCGATAACCAACATTCTCTGGCAACTTAACCTATTCCGACTAATCGCAGATGAGGGATTTCGTCTAATCAGGCGATATTTTTCAATATTCTGTTTATTTTTAGACCTCGCTTGTGAAAAATGGCGAGATGTTTGGCGACTTTTTGTAAAAGTCCTAAGAGTGATCGTACAATAAATCTTTACCAGAAATATTGGAGTTCAAGTACTGTCTTTGTCACTAAAATGTGACTCAAAAATGACTAAGAGATTGGTTGTATTATTCACCATAGTTCAGAAAAAATAGTCAGGCAGAAACTTGTCACAATAACAAATTATAAGGCCGTGATGCCCTGGGGAGGTAAAATTAGTGATTGGGAGGTAATGGACTCTATACCTATCTCATTTAGCAATTTACTGAGAAGATATGAGTACATTAAAGCTCTCTAGGTATCTATGTTCTTCCGCGGCATGTATGGTATGATGTAGAGCAGGGGTGGCCAAACGTTTGGGATCCGGGCTCTACTCCCCATTTAAAAAAATCGAAGGTGGTCGACCAATGGCAGAGCTAAATTAACGTACATATTTATTTTCGGTAACAGGAAAAAATGGTAAATTACGTGATTTTTCTATTAAAAAAAAAAAAAAAAAAAAAAAAAAAAAAAAAAAAAAACTTTCTATTAATATTTACAAAATAAAAATTTACTGACGAAAATAATCAAAATATTCATATATCAAAAACTGGCCATCCTTTTTACTTCGTTTAGTTGAAATTTGACTCTGTATACCTGCGAGAAGTTTATCATATTGTGGCTGGTAAGAGCTTATTGAAATGCATAAACACGAAATAAAATGTTCATCTGTTAAATGTGACCAATGTTTGTTTTTTGTTCATGGATAAAAAAGCAGATTTGCAAAGATACCTCGATCCAAAGTATGATTTCAAATGCAAAATCAATTTGTAAATATTTGGAAACGTTTCCCCAGAAATTAATTTCCGAAAATCAGTATCTCTAAATATGCTTTAGATTTAAGAAATATATCACATCTTAATTCAATAATTTCTTCCTCGACGGTGACTGATGTGATATCTATTAAATGTTCTATGTTTTCAGATACTCCATCATTGTTGACATTTTCATTAAATGGAAACATCATAAAATTGAGCATTTCTTTCAACCTAATTAAGTCAGCGAATATTCTTTCAAATTCTTCAAATAAAACAAGTAAGTATTGAGCGAAATCTTCGAAGTCTCGGTTTGGTTTATGGATGCACTCCTCCACTATGTTTTTGAAGTTTCTCAATTCATGTTTTCTTAATTGAGATCCATACCTTTCTATAGTTTTTTTTAATGTTTTAATTGCGCTTATCATGTCCGTTTTAGGTTTTAAATCGTAAAGCTTTAACCATTAATCGTAAATCTTTGCACAGTTTCTTTTGGGTTTTAAAGGGTAGACTGTAGTAAATTTTTATTTTAAATAATTCATTGATTCTATGTCATAAATCATAAATTAAATTGTTTATATCCGAGGTCATTATCGGGATGGTCGCGCGGACTACATATAATGTCTTCGCGCTCTACCAGTCGACCGCGGTTGACGTCTTGGCTACTCCTGATGTAGAGGAAATAATGTGACAGCTTTAATTGATCTCGCGTTACTTTATTGTGGTTCAAAATTATGAAACTATTAGCTTCATTAAGCAGTTTTTCAGTCTGTTTAAACAGGCATATGGAAACGTACTGGAGGCAAATCAAACTGTGAAATTTTTTTGTGAAGAGATTCAAAGCAGTATTTCAATATAAAGAATATTATTTAAAAGTCTAAATATATTTCATATTTTTGGTCAATTAAAGAAGCTTAATTTTAATATTTGATCTATCGTAAATGTAAAACAATTCCTTGTCAAATCTAGAAGTTTTTTTATTTTAAAAATAAATTAACTACTATAAAAATTAAAATTATTAGTTTATTTGTTACAAAAAACCAAATATGGTAATGGCATATTTGGTTGGCATATTGGTAAAGAGAAAACCAAATATGGTAATGGCATTTTCAAACTGATAAAAGAAAATTTTTTAATGAAAAAATTGTGAAGAAAATTGTAACTTTAGTTTCTTTTTAGAAATCTTGTCATACTTGAGACAATTTTTCTTTAATAAAATGATAAAATGTAGCCATGTTTTCTCATTTAAAAAAAAAATATATATATATATATATATATATATTCTAAAATAAATTGAAACTAAATGAGAAAAATTAATATGTTAATAGTTTTTTAAAGCAATATAAACACAATAGCTTTCTGAATGGAAATATTATCTGAGTTTAAAAGCTCGTAATTAATAGCGATTTAAATAATTTGAGGTTACATTAAACTAATTCTATACCTGATGCAGTTGAAGACTCATGTTGAGATCCATTGGTGGGGCTGGCGAAAAGAGGAGGATGCTAACTCAAGTATCGACTCTTTCATTTGATATGCATGAATGCAAGTTACGAACCTATGGTACGTTGCCTCTTAGTCAGTTGAAAAAGGCAACTTAAAATGTGTCGCCAGAATCCATCAGTGTTCAATAATTGGAAATAAAATTACAAATTTAAGGATATCTAAATAATTGCATTTTCATGTAAATAAAACATTGGCAATCTATCAAATGTCAAATGTTTGCGATAACAGAAACTTTTCTGGAAAAGAAACAAAATAACAGAAAGAATTTTACCTCGCATGACACGCATATTCAGGAATGCAGCTTGTATTTTTATAGAGAAGTAATTTCAGTTTCTAAATTGAACATGTGTTTGAAAGATTCGCAGCTGCTTTGGATTCTTTTCAAACATAAGCTTTATATGCTATTTAAACATCTGCGACTTAAAAAAGTAAGGTTTCCTTACCAATAAACACCACTTCAGAAGTATAGAAATATCGTATTGAATTCATCTTTAAGCATCTGCGTAAAACTACAGAAGGTGTCAGGATTTCTGATAGCTTTATTGTTATGGATATTCAACACTAAATAACTTTTAAAGTGTAAAAATGTAATAAATTTCTTAAGAACTTTTCAAAATACCTTTCCATTCAATGGTAAATTGTATTACAACACCTATGATAAATAGTAACTAAAACTAGTATTTGCCTGTAAATTCCACGTAAATTTATGGAGAATATTCTTTTCTGTACTCCTTTTTTTAAATTTAGAAGTAAAATAGTATGGAATTGTGTTAGGCAATTTCTAATAGTTCCTTCTGGTTAAAAAAAAAATGTCTATTAGTATTATATCACCCCTTAAATTCCAGTTTTTGCAACATTGCTTATAGAAATGCTATATAAATGGAAACAATACGTTTTTAAAATTTTTGACTGGCCTTAAGGCTGAAATGCCGCTGATATGTGATAACTATGTTAAGTATATTTTTTATAATTAGGCCATTTTTTATGATAGATGATTGATAAATGATAAAATATGTGCATAATAAAGTTTTGCATTACAATAGCTTTTCAATTGATATTTTATAGAATGTGAGTATAAATTAAGAACATACAAAAAATTTCAAAGATCGATTTATTCTTTGGATAAAAATAAGAATATTTGATTGGTATAAAATGTATAATAAGAACACAGAATCCATCATAAATTATTCTATCTGATAGATTATTCACTATACTAATAATAATCATGATCAACCGTCTGAAAACTGGTCCGTAGTGACTGTCGGAGGAAAGCAAAAACATATTGCAGATTCTTTTTCGGACAGCTTATAAACTTAAAAAAATTATAAACCTGATCATCAGATATATTCATAAGGAATGAACAATTTTTTTTTTATCATTCCTTCATCATTAAGCATGTTTATGTTACCTATTATGTACATAAATTGTTCAAATGCATACTTGTGTTGATTTGTTCCATTTTTTCATCATTTTGTTTACCGTCTCATTCACAATAAGTAAAGAACTAGATTTTGTGAATTTAGGATGTTTACTGAACAAAAAATGATAACCAAAATAATGAATTCGAAATTACTCAGCGATAATGCAAAGATTAGGGTTGTTGAGTTAGAACTTGTTAGAAACTCTCTGAGGTTCACGAACATTCTTTCGCATTTAAACCTGCCTTGTTTTGCAGAATGAAAATGTCTCATAAAAAACTCACAAAATATGGAATGACCGTCAAATGAATAACAATACTTCTGCTTAAAGTTTGAATCAGAATTTATCCATTTTGTTTGTTTGTAATAGTAGAATATACAAGCTTCAGATATTGCTTCTTCAAAAATTAATTATGAAAACATTGTTTTCCAATTATAAATACATTTGTTGTTTTTGTTACTTATGACACTTAGCGAAGCCAATCCCACTCTTCTGGGAATGGGCGAATGAAGTCAGAAAGAGCGTCTTCAGTTTTTAGAACGGAGCTCTGCCTCATGAGGGTGAAAGTACGATTTTTGCTCATAGATGGCAGCACCATCTGGATCTTTCAATTTAGAGATAGACAGTCAGAGAAGACCCAAGGCCTGGCTTTTAACATCCCCAGAGGTACTTATACATTTAAAGTATAAGGTAACAGATTAATCTTAAAAGTTATTTTAGTCAATAAGGCAGCTTTATCAAAATTACCTATATCAATAGAATATCAATAATTACATAATGTAACACAAAATAATGTAAATATAATTAAAAAAGATAAAAAAATAAGGTTTTTGTCTTTTGAATACTCATAAAATTTTCTATTCAAAGTTGTTTGTAGTATCGAACAAGATTTCTGTAATAAACTTTTACAATCTTTATAAATAAAATTATTCTGTTTGTCAAATTTTTGTCTAGGGTTAAAATTCAAAATGGGAGCTCGGTATGTCAAGGATATTGGTATATCTGGTTATATAAAAAAACTATTTCATCTCAAAAATTTGTTTACAATATAGCAATACATTCCAATTGGGTTAATTATGATGTATTACAGTATATTAATACACCTTAATTACCTTCAATTTGAAATTTCTGTGAAATTTTTTTTATGAAGAGTAGGGCAAATTAATGAAATGGTGAAGCAAACTATTTTCGTTTTTGCTTCAAGAATAAAGGTATTTTAATAAAGGTTCTTTTTTATCAAATATGTAATCCACGCACATGTAACCACAAAGTACAGAAAAATACTTATTGAATAACTGGAGTAGTGTAAAAATTTTATTCTCGTAAATTAAAAAAAAAAAAAAAATATGTGTAGTTAATTTTAAGCAGGTATTATTTTCTTTAAATATAAATCAATTAGAAATTATTATGCCTAGTTGCAAGAATATAGTAAAAATTTTAAGAATATAGTAAAAATTTTATATTCTTAAATTTAAAATAAATTTTAATTCCATTGCTGTTTTATGAAAATAAATGCGCTTAAATTTATATTATTATTAAAAAATATGTATTTATTTATTTTTACTGCACAAAACAAAGGGAGTCAACGATAATCAATCTGATGAGGCAGATTTGACATTGGCTTACATAGCTTAGAGGGGGGTAAAAAATGTTTGAAAATATACTCGCATATTATTTCAGTGTTGTTGTTTTCGTGTATCAGACAGGCTGGCAATTTGGTGTGGAGTCCGACTTCCTATGTACACACGTGCCCGTTAATAGGTTATGCAACCATTCACACAAGGAGAGAAGAAAGACAAGAAAAAGTACATCCATGCCCAAGCCGGGATTCGAATCCAGGTCCTCCCCATCTGTAATCAGGTATGTTGACCACTAGACAGGGTAGGGGCATGATATTTCAATGGGCCTCATTTAGAGCATTATAAATGCTATTATGTTAATTTACAATATATTTAAAAATTATTTTATTTAAAACTTATTTTAACAACCATCACCTTTTATCATGTAGATATTAAAATGATTTCAAGTAAGAATATGAAGAAAAAAATTCATTGATTGAGGGATTTTGTAATAAAATGCGCGATTCCAACACTATTACTCCAATTTCCTAGCTCTCATTGTTGGAACTGTGCCAACATACCGCAGATGAAACTGTACATTCTCTAGCTCAAAATTTGCAGCTGCTATAATTTGGCTACTGCCTATATAAGCGTATTTAAAGCATCATTTCTAAGAATTTTTTTACTTCTCAAGTAGACTTCCAATTTGTTATTTTTGCATATTTAAGTAAAAGTTCTTTTCTAGTTTTCTTTGCGGCGAAGCGTTTGCTTTTTGCATGCGTGGGCTAATCGGATCTTTTTTTAATGATTTTTTTAAAAGTAATATAGCGATTTCCGAATTAGCATGTAATCATTAATCAATATTTTTTGATAAAGGTGATAGAAACGAATAGTGGAAATGGAATATTAATGAAAACCATTTAATGAAATCGTAATTACACACAATCAAACTTCTTCAGTTTCAATCAAACAATTTAATATTAAATTGGTTAATTTAAATTTTTGGCAATTTGTCCTAAGGCGCTCGTAAAAAAGAGTGCTACCATCTCATTCGAACGAGGAAGTCAGCAATGAAAGAAATAATCTACATACATTCCAAAAATAGATTTCTCATGGTTATTATGTGAGTTTGGTAGATAAACACAACTTTTTAGGCATACATTACACAGAATTATGAATTTAAATCATAATTAGGTAAAATAGTTCTTTACATTTTAAGTACTTAAACAAAAGTTTTTCATCTGCCATAGAAGAGAAAACTCACAGACTAAAGAACTCCTTATTTTTTTATATTATTTCAGGAATTCTATTGGTTATTTGTGAAATTAAATAGGTAAGCTACAAAATATTCTATGCAGTGCTTGAATAACAGAATGAAGTGAACAAGTACGACTGATTTCAATTTTATTATCACATGTGGATAACATTTAAAACCATAAATGACAAAAAATGAAAATACACAGTACACACAAAATGTTAACATTTGTAAGAAAATGAATTACATGAAAAATTAAATGCTAAAAATCAAACATGAATAATACTGATTTTTGAAGTGACAGACAATATATATGAAAAAAAGAAAAACATTCTGTCAATAAATCGTATTGTTTTCTAAAAATATTTTTTTTCTTGCTTATAACATTTGGAATAAAGATAAAACATTTCAAAATTAAATTTTTTTAAATTATGTTTAAGTTCTTATTCTACAATTGAAGCTCAGAGGAAAGGCTTAAATACAAAGTTTTATTTCTAGGAACTCATAATATACTTCTTTAAATGAAAAGATTTTTTTACCAAAATAACACTGTGAAAAGAAATACTTAATATCAAAACGATATTTAGCAATTTTATCCAAAAGCATTTTCAGTTAAACTTATAGAAAAATAAAACACAATTTATGAAAGAAAATAATGAAAAATATAATATTTCTGACATTAATATATTTTAACTTTGTTTCATTATCCAATTTAATTTTTAATTTAAAATTTGGAATACAATGATTTTCTTGCATGTGAGTACAGGGCTATTACAAATGATTTATCATGTCTGAAATCTGATAGCAACAGATGTCACATGTAAAACTAATAATTAAAGAAGAGAAAACATATTATTAAATACTGTTTACAAAATTACTAGTTCCTTCGTAATTCATTGAGAGCCAGGCTGACAGCAAATTTGCAAAAGGAATAATCAATGCAAAGTACTTTATGGAATGCACTCTTTAAATGCTCTTAAGGTTTCTTAACTTTACAGAAAGATTTTTTGGGGGGATACTGAAAATATAATTTCTATGTGTGTGTGTGAACCATGTTGCCAGTAAAATTCTCTTTGTATTTTAATAATTCCTTACTGTTGCACACTGATGGACGTTCATAGGGATATGTTTGGGAGTGTATGGTTTAAAACATAAGTATTCATTGCTTAACATGAGGAAAGTATGCAGAACAAAAAACCTAAAAGTGTCAATGATATATTGTAGGAAAAACCCAATTTTTTCAAAGATTATAATCATTATCAAAACATAATTTAGTCAATATTTACTTTCCATAACCATTAGCAAAAACAAAAGAAAAAAAACATTATTTCTACCAATCTTGCATAGTTGAATTGAGATTGTTTTAGTTGAGAAAATTGCCATAGTGTTTAAAGCATGCATAATAATTTCAATGACAAATCTATTTAAAGGTAACTTTTTAGGAAAACATTTTAACTATTATTACATTAAGATTCAAAACACACTTTTTAAAATATTGCACTAGTAAATACAATGTAAATGACAAATGTAATGAAAAATTACAAATGTAAACACTAGTAACAATATAAGCAATTCACAAAGAGAAAAAAATTGTAAAACTGCAAACAAAATTTTAAGCATTATGAATACAATGACTTTAAAAATATGAACTATTCTTCAAATCATAATACAAATTTTTACAAGGAAGATACAAAAAGGAAATTTAAGATGTGCCATTTTAAATGGAACAACCAATATATCAGTCTATAAATCCATACTTTTATTGAATTTTTTTCATATCATTAACATTTAAAATGAATAACAGCAACTTGTAAAATCATCCCGATTAAGTTGTTCCGAGTAAGGAAGTATCTGCATAGACAGTCTCATGAAGAGATTGCCAACATTAAAATAGTTTTACATTTATTATAAATAAACATTTGTAGGATAGAGTAAATACATATATTTCATTGAGCAGAAAATCATGAAAGGACAACAAACAGAACAAATGTAAATCAATAACTTTTTTATTTATAAACTTAATGAGTAAAATATGCTGAAGTTTTGTGAAAAAACTACATGTTTTAAATCATGCTTCTATAGAATATTCTTACATTAATTGTTAACTCTAATAAGATTAACTGATGAATATTAGAATTTATTGAATGAAAATTGAATTTTGCAATTTTCGATTCTCATGATATTTTGATTATCAAAAAATTTTAATTCATCAATTCTGATTTAGAGAAATTTTTATACACTCAAATTTGATGACTAAATATACATAACTAGCTAATCTAAGAAGTAATAAATCTAATACCTTCTCCATTATAAATATTTGTGAAAACACTAATATATTGGTAATTTTATTTTGCAGGGAATAAAATTTTACTTCATATTTAATAGTTAGAAGAGTATATATGCATAGTTAATAAGTTTTAACACTAAGTTTTAGAAAAAAAGTTGAAGAAACTCTTCTAGAAATATATCAATATAATAAGAAATATAGAAATTTTTATTACAAGAAATAAAAATTTAATATGAATATATTTCAAACAGTATTTTCTTAAACACCAGTAAAAACATCTGATATTACAGAAATTTAGAATGAATAGTAAATTTTATGAAAAAATTTCTTACAATACATATCTTGCACAATTGATATAAAAGAATTTGTTCTAGAATTATATAAACATTAAGTAACAAAGTTTAACACAATATATTAATAATTATTAAAACAATATTTGATTGGTTACAAGTATTTAAAGTGAAATATTCTTTTTATCAAATGTGACTATTTTTGAAATTCTACCTAAAAAATTGTTCATTTAGAACTTCCTTAGAAAGACTAATAAAACTAGTTTAATTCCACGCAGATGGATTTCAATTTGATTTAAGCTTAAATTTGGAATGTATGAATAAATGCATTATAAAAAACGAAAATTTTAACGATATTAAGCAACCATTTAATTATTAAAAGTGTTCATACAAAATTAAGCTTTGGAACTTGCACTTCACACTATTTATGACAAATTTATTATGCAGTTGTACTTTAATCAGTATTACTAATTACATATAAAATAAAAAGTAAATACTATTTTTATCAAGAAATATCATTTAAATAGATATAAAAATAAATTTCTCATGGCACTTATTACTACTTTTACAAATGTGTATCGTTTAAAATATTAATTTTAATTTCAAAACAGTACTTATAGATTAATCAGGATATTAAGAATATTATTTTAATGAATATTAGTATATATGAAAAACATCAGTAAACGAAATAAAAAAAATATGAAAAATATAACAATAGACTTGATATGAAAGTTTAGTATTTGCTTGTATAGAAAGCACTAGTTATGAGAAATTGCAATTACAAGTTAGTATTTTCTTTTCTCAACTTACATTTATACTTTAGGATTTTATAAAGTCAATAAAACTGAAAACCGCATAAAACTAAGTAACATTTATTTTGTATGTAATTAACAATGCATAAAGAAAATAATGAAACATTTCAATTTAACAAATATTTTTTTGGAAATAGAAATTTAAAAAGTACTTTACTGAATTTGCATCAACATGCCAAGATTAAAACCAGAAATATTTTCATAATGAAGAATGATAAAATAAAGCTAACTTATTCAGAGCAATACAGTATAGAATCTATGCGATTCCATTTAATTTTAAGCATAAAAAATACAAAGGCTATAATTTATCATTTCATTTTCTTGCAACTACTCCAGAATTTTTGAAATTTCTAATAGAATTGTATGTGTGTAAAAAGAATTAAATTTTAATAAGTTTTATTAAGTGTCTTATAGAGGCTAAAATATTATATTATTGAATTACACCTCTACTGAGAATTTAATTAAATCGATCAAGATATTTATACAACTCATTGTTCCACATGTTGATAACTAATGAATTAATTAAAAATGTATCTAACAAATCAAGTTTAAAGAATTTCAGAAAAGCACTGACCAAAAACTATTCTGCATGATCTAATAATTATCATCCTTTTCCCAATCGGTTACATGTGCTTTGATATTTGTTCAAATTTCTTTACAATTCAATTTATTACAACTGAAAAATAGATATATGTGAAAACTGGAATTCCCAGTGCTATAAGAAGTAGAGAGTTGAGAATAGCCTTATCTCTCACGCTCTGCCGCAATGACGCAATCTCACTGAGGCGTTGGTAGACCTCATCATTCTTATGCTTCGAATGCTGATTAAAACCACAGAACCAGTTGCCAAGTTTGCTCAAATAGAACATTGGACTTTTTATTTCCACTGCTTCATCGACCTGGACTTCATCTGGAAATAAAATTGATTATCTTGTGATTTCATCAAGTTACAATTAACTTTAAATGAAATAAACATTAAATAAAACATCAAATAGGGTATATTTTATCAATCTATGCTTGTTTTTACACTTGAATTAAACAGGACCAACAGTTTTGAATAGGTTCTAAACCACTAGAGATTCATAATTGAAGCAGAAATCAAATAAACTGTTGAAATGGAAGTCACTTAAATACCACTGAACTATTATATTAGCATCACTTAAATTAGAATTATGTCTTCCAATTAAGGAACAGACTTCAAATATTAGTTTGAAAGTGAAATTTGCCTTAATACTGGTTGTTTGAGATGATCACTCGATGTTCATTTTTGGAACAAGAGGGAAATTTCAACTCTGATCTACAGTTTACTTAGATTCTAAATGACTATGAACATTGCAAGGAGTTACTGATTTGCTAAGATACCTGCTAACTTTATAAACAGAATTTCCATTAATTTAAAGCAGAAAATTGTCTTAAAATTGGTTTTATATAAAAAAATAATTAGTTAAATTAGTCACTATATGGGCAATTTTTGTTCACAAAAGTAGTTCAGTCAAAACCTATGCTTTTAAGTGAATTTTGAGTAACTACAAACACCCAAGGGAATTAAGCCTATGAACTGTTGAACTGGACCCAGAATGCTAACCATCAACTTGTTAATAGTAATAGCGGAAAAATTATATATAATTTTTAAAATTTCATAAGAAAATAAATAACAAATAGGAAAATATCAGCATAATATAACTTATACACTATTATATAATTAATCACTTTTTAAAGTCTTCAGTTGTGAATATATTATTTTAATTTTTATTTGTCTTTATTCTAATTTTGTTACAGCATAAATTTGATTTTTGAATATGAAAAAGAAATAATATCCTTAGTTTTCTCAAAACTTTTAGGATTTTGAATGTAAAAAAGAAAAAAAAAATGGAATTGGGAAAAGAAGTTATTTTAATTACCTTCAACTTCATTCACTTTCTCTTTGTTCAAATCATTTAGACATACTTTCTCTTGAAGATCATCATTTCTCCTCATTTCAAAATTTTCTTTATCATCCTCGCGTTCCCCTTCGTCAAAACGAGTCCAGTAAGTGGTTCGAATGAGCTAAAATAATTTCAATATTCAATGTATATAAAATTCAAGGAAAACAGCTTAATAAATAAATTAAAGAATTAAAATAACGAACTCTAGAAATCAGCCTTTGTACAACAATAAATACTAAAGACTTTATATATTTTCCATATTAAATTTGAAATTTAAAGTATTTTCAAACTATTAAACTTCTAAGCAGTTGAAAGAAAAAAAGTACTCACTCGCATTGCTTCTGGAGGTTCTGTCATGAGACTCACAATAACAGAAGAAATAACAGTGATGCAGAAGAGGATGCAGGCAAAGTACATGTAATGGACTCTTTGGATGATGACAGGCCTTGTGTCAACTTCATTACAATCAGGCTGGCGATAAACAAAATCCAACACCATGCGAGTTACTCCAACTATAAAACCGAGCATCATTCCCCAAAAGCATCCCTATAAAAGATAACAGAAAATGGTTTTGAAACAATTAAAAATGCTACTTAACCTAATATTTGAAAAATTTGCATCTTGTTGGATATGTAATATATTATAAGCACAAATCCTGGCTCCAAATATTACATAAAATGATAAAATTTATTTCCATTAAGAATGATTAATCCAATATGATACCAAAGGATTATTGATATTACAATAATCCTTTCACATTACATTGGTATTTCATAAACTATTTTTCTAAGCATAAAAGGAAATGTCAGAAAAATACAGTTACTTAATATTTATACCATTATAGCTAACAATTACTAAATTTATAGCTTAACAATTATTCTCAATAATATAGTAAAAGTAATAAGAACATTATGAAGTTTTAGATTTAGGCAGGCTAGCCTAGGATAGAGCAGGCTAGCCACTACATATCTTTCACAAAACGATTTGAATTAAAAGTCTGGCAATATCATGTATTAAAAGAAAGGAATCACCAATAACTGCAGTATAAGACACAAAATGTAGTTTCAGTACTTTATCTGCACATTTTTGGGATGGAGAAAAGAAAAGCTAGAAATAAATGTGGATATCTCTGGGCAAAATAAGTAGATTTTTTTCTAATTTCTAATAGAATTGCTGTTTTAACCTTTCTCAGATCAAACATAGACCTTTTCTAAGACATAATTTAATTATAAATGAATACATAATTTTATTAGAAATTCAAATTGGAAGGATTTCTATACACATTTTCACAAGTATATATATATATATATATATATATATATATATATATATATATATATATATATATATATATATATAATTCTACAATGACTTTTTTGTGATGGTACCAATGATGGATACATTTTTAAAAAAATAAGTAACAAGGGAGAAATAAAGTTTTAAACAACTTAATATAATAAAAATACTTAAAAAATTAAATATAGAAAATAAAAAAGAACAAATTCTAAAAATTTCTAATTACCTGTTCATTCATTCTTTTCCATAAAACAGCCAATATATACACAGCTGCAATGGGTGGAGCTAAATAGGCAGATACGGACTGGATATAGATAAAAAGCTGTCCACCTTGTAGTTCCTGTATAACAGGAATCCAGCCAATGCTTATGATGATCATTATGATTATGAAGGTCCTACAATAGGTAATAAAATTTAAGTTTCATGCTCATTAAATAAACTTCTCAAGAAATCAAATTTAATTGGTTTTTAATATATTTCCTACATAAAGAACTTATAACTTAAAGTGTGAAAAAGGCAAAGTAAAGCTTAAAAATGCTACAAATTTGAGTAATGTTTTTAGTAGCTTTTGGAAAATATTGCAAAATTAGTTCAAATATATGTTAATTTGAGATTGCCATGTAAAAACATCTGCCTTGAAATTGTAAACTGTTTTTAATAATGAAAGCATATCTTTAATGATAATGCAATGAGTATCTACTACATTCTATTCACATTTAAACATTTCCACTCAATGTTTCAATTAGTGTGTGAAAGGGATATAGCCAGTTCAGGTATTAACCTTCTCACTTAATCCTTATTTAAATTTTTCAATTTAAAAATTTGACCATTTACTTCCCCATAACATTTTGTAAATAAGTAAGTATAATTTTTTTATTGCTTGTTATCATTTATTTATTAATTTTTAGTTTATACCATATTAAATTTATTTTAATTTCAATATTTTGTGCCACTTAAATTTTACAAATCATTTAATATTAAAAGAAAATGAAAATCTACCAAAATTTATATATAAAATCTTATTAAAAAAGTATATTCTAAAACAGGGATTATTTCATTAGACATAAAACATATGTCTTCAAAATTAAAAATAATTGTAATAATTAAAACCAAATAAAAGTGCAGATAAAAATTGGAATCATACTGTGATATCGATATATCAAAATATCTTCAAGTCTGGGAAGCATAACTGATTTTACATTGATGTAACAATGTAATTCATTAGAATTTGCAATTTTAAAGGAAGGAAATAAAAGCCATTTTATTGCATTAATTTTTTTTAAATTTTGAAATTTTAAAACAGATGTTATTTTTTATTTATAAGAATATATAGAAAATAGTAAAGAACCAATTTGGCTGAAATATCTTCATAGATATATAGCTAAATGTTGAGTTTTTACTATATGGTTACTTCAGATACACAAAGTCTAATTCAAATGGAATATGCTTTATAAATGGACCTCAAACCATTGCAAATACTTCACATTATGAGATACAAATACATCACAGTTGATTCTTAAGATGTGAGAATCAAACACACAATTTCTTAACTCAAGAGCAGAGTGATAACTATTCAGCTATTTCGATAATTTCATTTGTAAGCATGTTTATTTTGAATTCTTGATTTGAATTTATGTATGTACAAATTATAATAATTTTTATAATTTTCTATATACAGTCCAAATGAACTCATTCGGATTGTAATTCATTTTATTATAAGTGAACAAAATTAATAAAAAGAAATGCAAAATGTATTATATTTATTTTTTAAAATGTCAGTTTTGTATTCATTCAGACAAGGCAATGACAACCTTATGCTTTTAGCAGAATAGAGAATCTCCTCATTATCATGACAGCATTCATAACATATTGAATGGAAAATTATCACACAGGTGGATTAGGAAAGGTGGCCAAAATCCATGACCATCTCTAGCATACTTGATAATAGTTCCCTGACCCCGTTCAACCTATCCAATTAAGTTAAAGTTACAGCTTTGGAGCAAATTCATGAGTGAATTAAAACCGTCATGCACATGACGCAGATAATATTTAAAAAGAAATCAAAATCTTATCATTTTATGTCACTCAACTCAATTTTATGACCTGATTGGTGTTATCAATAAAGTAAGCATTTATTCTTAATGTCTAAAGTATGATTGAAAATATGATGTAACCCTGAAGTTATCCCAACTCATTTTATAATTTATGGAAACTTAAAAGTATTAAAAAAAATTGAGGTACTAAAAAACTTGATAGTAGTTATTTTCATCACAGATTGATAAGGCTTCCCCTATTCTGTTCATGGGTTTGTATTGTTGTATGAATCTTCTTAATGTATGGAATACATATGGCATTAGCTATTTCAAATGGATCATTTTGCTTTGGACAAATTTTCTTTTAGAAACAAAATATTTTGTTTAATCCTGATAGCCATATAAGTTGGAGTTAATGTTTCAAATTTAATTTCATGGAAGAGTTTTTATTGAATTCATAGAGACATGTTGCACAAATCATAGCTCATGAAAGCATGAAATTTATGTAATTTACTACAATCCTTTCTGAAAGTTAAAAAATAAGTTATAAATTAACTAATCAAATTTGAAAAAATTGAATTACTAAAGCAATTTTCTTTAACAATATTAACTCTAATTAAAATGAATAATTTAAAATCTAAAAACAAATATCAATTAAAACTAAGACCAATTATTAATAAAATTATTATCAGCAGTTTGTTTTAGTTTTCAGCACCAAGGTTTCCAAATTCAGTTTCTGATCTTTGATAATATTTTTAGATACAATTTTTAAATAACTAATGAATCCAATATTTTTAAAAATGTAATTATGCGATTATAATTGATGAATTAGTTTTTTTCAACATCTTTACATGAAAATATTAAAAAAAAACTAATATTTCAAATACTTTTAAGTAAGAGAAAATATCCAAACCATTTGCAATATAAGATGAAAATCTAAAATTTGTAAGGTATTTCAACTAAAATTTAGATAGTTATAGAACTTGTTAATTTTCAATATTCACATAAAACTTTAAGCACTCAAACAATGTAAGTTCAAGTTCAACAACATTTCAAGGGGGGGAAAAAAAAAAAAAAAAAAAACATACCTTCCAACAATCATAAGCTCCCAAACGGTTGCCTTTTTTCGAATTTGAGGCCAGATATCCATTGTAAATAATGTACTAGCACTGTTATACACTGAAGTCAAGTCACTCATGAGTGCAGCTAGCATTACAGCCATCATCAAACCACGAAGACCTGTAAAAAACGTTAATCAAGATAATTCTTCTTCTCTTTTTTTAAATAAAGCCAATAATATATATATCTTTATATATTCTAATTTATTTGTGTACAAGAAATCTTTCATTGCATGTACGAAAATCAAGAATAGAAGAAAAACATCTGAAAAAGAGTCAAATTTATACAAATATTGCAAATTGCACAAAACATAACTCAGTGAAAGCCAAAGATAAAAGATGCACGATTGGTAAAATGATAAAGATCAATTAAAATTGCACCTTATCTACATTGAAATTGGTTGATTAGTTTACTGGGTTTTATGGTCACTTTTCACAAATAAAGATTCATTTGTACAGAAGCTATACTTCTGGTCAACCTAGTTTAAAATGGATCCAGAACCAATACACTTTACCAAAGTGGACTTATTAGTCACTTGATTGTAAATCTTGGCACATGAGGGCTAATTAGACCAAGACCTACATTTCCATGTGGACTTTAAAATGCAACAAACATCTAAAGTAAAGTGAGAATCTTACCCATGAGTTATTGAACCAATAGTAAGAGTATTATCACTTAAGCTACTAGCTCAACACTTGAAGTGGGATTTGAGTCCTCAGATGGTTACACTGAAAGTCAGAATGTAAATTATTCAGATCTCAGTATGATAATTTAGAATGAAGTTTACACTTCATTTTAACTGTTTCTATAATGAAAAATTAGAATAAATCATTAAAAAATCTCCAAAATTTGCAAAGATATATTGAGGAACTTGTTTGTTTTAAAAAGAAATATAAATTTATTATGAATTTACCACCCATCAATTATTTCACCACCAATTATTTAACAATACATTTTGCTATTCTTTACAAAGTAAAAATTCACCACCAAGATACTACTTTGAGCATAAACTCAAAGTAATATCTTGGTGGTGAATTACTTCACAAAAAAGGTATTGTAGTTTTCAAAAGTTTATCCACATAAAACACATTTGATTATTTTGGATAAATCTGTCAAAACAAGTCTGAAGCATTCAAAAGTATAAGAATTCGTCTGCAGCCCAACAGCCTTTTTTTGCACACTAAGGATAATTATACCAGGATCAATAGTTAAAAGTGTATTGAAAACCCCTGTAAATATCACAGGCCAAGAAACCAAAACATATCACAAACTAAACTAATGAACTGTTGAACAAGAACAACTATGCTAACATTCTCTTACCAGCGAGACATCTAACATGTTTTAAAGGATTAAATATATCAATTGATATAGATAAAATAAAATTTCAAAAACAGGAAATTGCTATTGTAAAAACAATTTTTAAAAGATTAGAATTCAAAAGAGAATTCCATGAATTTTACAGTTAAATACAATCAAATTTCTAATACACACTTTAACGCATAATGTATATTGTTTGTTTTTCGATAACCTTTTGCCCAAAAGGCTAATTTGACTGGCAAATACAGTTTAAAGTATATATCAATTTCATACATCCATGATAAAAGTAGGATTTGAATACTTGAACTGCTGAATAGAAAACTAGAGCATTATATATATATTATACTGTCAGCACAGTTAAAAGATCAATCGAGGAAAATTTTGGAAACATTATGCTTAGTAGTAGAATGAAGTAATCATATTCAGAAAATGGAATATTAATATAGACATATTATTTAAAATGCTATAATAATCTGTTAGTGTAACGAATAAGCGAAAAAGAATGCATTGTTTAAATAATTGACCTTCTAAGGTCCGTTTTGATTGAGACATTTTTTAACTGGGACACATAATTTAAAGTGGATTCCAAATCACTGTAAGCATCCATGCCCTAACAGAAATCTAATTTATGAATCGGTGGCATGAAGACCATAGCACTAATTGTTCAGTTATCAGCTCATCTTTATGTGAGGCAACACAATTTAAATTAAATACACGTTTACATGAATTAAATAATGTAAAAGAAAATACAGCTTTTTTCCATTTTGAATTATAACATGTAAATTTTGAAGAGCATTAATGCTTAATTATAACACAATCCTTCCATGTAAGTCTAAATAAATCCTATCCAGTATACATATGACATTGTAGAAAGAAATAGCCAAACCTTAAAACTTATTCAAGGAGATCTTGCACATTTTCAGCAATTTCACAAATTATATTATTGAAATTGATGCCATTATCAATATAAAATGTTATGGTAAGAAAAGCTAAAATAAATAGGACAATTTGAATTAAATACCAGTTGGCATAAGTTCCAGAACTAATCTGGGGTAAGCAACATTAGAACATCCAGCAGGGTTTTGGCAATATTTCATACAAATTTCTGGATCCACACAAGCCACTTCATCTGAAAAGAGAAATCATTTACATATGAATTTCAAATTATGAAATGGAAATAAAATAAATTTTTTAATTATGGCAATAAACTGTTTTATTAAATAAAAAACTAATTTAGATAAAAAAAAATTATCAGCTTTTGGTTCACATACTTTTAAGTATAAGTAAAATCATGAATGTCATCAAGTAATGAGTAATAGGGCTATAAAAAATCATTTGGGCTTGACACCTAGAAAAATCATTTAGCCGAAGATGAAATTTTTTTACAAGTAAAAAGTAAATGTATTTATGTTTTAATAATTTATTCTTTTTTTCCTCAGTGGCACATCAGCTCATGATGAACCATGAACTTTCGGAGAGTTAATTTCCAAACCCCCTTCAGTTTTTAATACTCTTCCAATTTTTTTACTTTAAGAATCTTCAGATCTGTTTCAAGACAGTCAATTTACCAGATTCTTTGCCTTCCCCTTTCTTGGATTCTAGCTGGTTTAATATGGAAGATTTTTTTTGGTGTCCAGACCATCTTTATCTAGTGCCCTGCCAATTTCAGAGAGTCTTTGAATTGAAATAAATTTTATTATGTCAAACTCTTTGTATAATTTATAAAGTTCGCATTTGTTATTCTTTGTCACATATCATTACATTTTATATCTCTAGATTTTAAGCTATATACACTTTGTGATACCATATTCTTAAAGTATTTTCAGATTCAATTTTCAATTTTGGAATGAATTTTGTTCAAAATTATTAACGAAAATAATTTTTTTCTGATGTGCTTCTTAAACTGTTAAACTTAGAATATGCATTAAACACCGAACACCAGTTATATGCATTCCAGTGTTACATACCAGTGTAAAGTACTCTACTGATCATTCCAGGCATAACAATAAGGAAAATAGGAAGAATTTTCATAAACCCAGCAAATAGAGTTCCTCCTTGAGCGTGAGAAAGTGATTTGGCAGCCAGTAGTCTTTGGACCATCATCTACAAGATCAATTATAATAATTACATAACACTGAAAATATAACTTGAGTTGTTTAAAACTAGCAAAATAATTAGGAAACAAATTTTAAATTAATTTTAAGATATCATGAATAAACCTAAAATAAAATTTATATTGTAAGAAAAAACATTTTTAAGCTGTACAAACACAACAAAATGTTTTGTTACAATTTCGTTAATAATTGGTTAGGGTGATGCTTCA
Source organism: Latrodectus geometricus (assembly GCA_026290005.1). Classification (NCBI taxonomy): domain Eukaryota; kingdom Metazoa; phylum Arthropoda; class Arachnida; order Araneae; family Theridiidae; genus Latrodectus; species Latrodectus geometricus. Next base: position 10,423 of record JAPDSC010074119.1, on the reverse strand, counting down.
TGATCATTTCTTGCACATGAAAGCTAAATTGAGATCTACAGTTTAAAAGAATATGAACCATGTCTAAAGTGTTTTAGTCTTAACAAAAATTCATATTCAAACATTTAAAGTGAGAATCAAATTCAGAAACTGTTGAACTAAATGTCATAGTGCTAATAAGATTACAACTGTGTATAGTTTGTTTTGCTTGATCTAATTTCATTTTACATGATGCTAATGGGAATGAATCTAAGATTAAGTAAATTCTGAACTACTTGAAATATTCATGGCTAAGATAAAAGCCAAACCTAGGATTATTTTTTTTTAAAATTAAATGACTAAATTTTTCAGTTATTAATTCTTTTCTACTATTTATGGAATCTAATAATTATTTGACATATGAAAAACAGAGTTATGTTTTTAACCACAAATATATTTAAGTGACTTAATATTGTTTTAAAAGTAATTGTATCACACTAAATTTATTTTCCTAATCCAAATACAAGATTGCAGAACACAAATATACACAACACACACCCAGAACATATATCTTAAAACTGCACTTGAGGCCATGTCTATTATCAGAATAATAAAAGAAAATTAAATCAGAAATGTTAAATTAAAATTAAACAAATTGTTTAGCTTCAAAGTAAATCTTATTTACAAGGTAGCATAAAACGACTTAACATCTTATAACATAAAAGGTAGCACTCTTTATTTTAATCAGTCGTTCAAACTTCTAAGAGTAACAAACTTCTAAGGATAAACAAACTTGTCTGTATATGGAAAATGTATAAATACAGAGGCCAAAACACATTGATGTTAATTCTAAACTATAGCTTACATTATATAATTATTGTAAATTGGTTGTATGAATAAAAAATTCAAGTTCATATATTTTAGAGATCAGTTGTAAATTTACAGATACTCTGTATATAAGTGAAGCACTTATAGATTAAACATCAAACTAACAATTTAAAAAAAAAAAAACATTTAAATTGTCCTTGTTGATTTTAACTAACCATAAAGTGGATATTAAGATTTATTTATTGCTTACATAAACAATCAAATATTAATATTTAATGTGCTTTACATGCTACATGAAATAAATTTATCTTTACTTAATGATTAATTATTTATTTTTAATAGCAATATGAAGAAAGATAAATCTCCAATAATAAATAAGATAACCAATCGCACTAAGATATTGGCCAAAAGTTTCCAACTGCTCACTGAAGAGCAGTTCAATCCCACTGAAAAATTTACTTGTTTTTAACGGGTGGACAAAATTGTATATTCAAAATTATTGGTGAAAACGATGTTTAATTCAAAGATCAATTATAAGTAAAAAAAGTGAGGTACACATGATCAACTGTAACAAAAGAAACAATCACTTTATGGTAAAAAAAAAAAAAAAAAAAAAAAAAAAAAAGAAAGAGAGAGAGAGAGAAATTCTTACTTGGTCAGTACACCAGTACCAAATGGATGCTGGTGTTTGTCCCAAAAGGAAACCAAGCCAAGGCATATCAGGATCATCCCAGGATCGTAGAATTTTCCATGCATTTTCATTTGGAATCCCACATTGTGTGCCATTGATGGTTACAGATGGTATAGCATTCATATATTTTTCATGCAATCCAGATATACCACCAACTTTCATGAATGCTGCAATATACAATAAGATTTTCAGTTCACTTAGTATTGACAAAAATATAACACATCAGAAATTTATTTTAGAGCCAAGTTAATTAAATTTATTTTAGAGCATTTGGCTCTAAAATAACAATCTAAATACAAAATTGTAAAGAATATACCAATGTTTTATCATTTATTTAAAATAGAAATGACTATATAAAACACTATGTACGAAGTCAGGGAAAACTAAACTTTTACATCAAAAAATACCTATAACAATACAATTCAAATAAATCCTTATTTAAAAAAGATTAATATATTTTATCTTACTTTTAAGAGCATTATCCTATTAACTCTAAATTACGATTCCACTATTTTCATTATTGCTTATAAATCCATAAAATCTGATACACACTGTTTAAAATCTGATACATAGTGACCATTTCTTTGCAGAAATTAATTTTAATAAAAAATAAAGATAATTCAGAAAATTTCTAATTTTTTCCTGGTGGTTCCTATAATGGATAGAAACATATTTGGCAATAAAATAAAAGCTATTTTTGCAATAAGAAAGATAGGAAAATGTTTTGTACTAGGTATTAATGGTTTTCTGGTACAATTTTATTTCAAAGGAGATTGTTACTTGGACTTAGTGATACACATCAAAGATAAATAATATCGAAAGGAAAACAAATGAGTAAATAGAATACTAACATTATTAAACAAATAAATAAACATCAGCATTATTAAACACATTTTTCTTTCAAAAAATTATCTTTAATTTACAAAAAAGCTGCAAATGTCTAACAGAAAACATTTTTATACCAAATTAATGTGTCATAAATTAGTTATTTAAAGTTGAAAGCTATTTGAATATCCTAAATTGCAAGTACTGGTTGTATAATATTAAGCTAAATCTTAATATATGTATGTATACACACATTACATATCCCCTTTAAAAAATATGAGCATCATAATGGTTAAACTGTAAACTTCATGTAAGCATCTTTATCACTGTCAATGAATTCATAAAAAGAATAACCAAACTTTTCATCTTAACTAAAAAAATTTTCAGATTAATCAAATATAAAAAAATTAAAAATGCATATCCTCCTTTTTAAGTTCTATTTAGACACAAGCAACACATGTCATTCATTATTTTATGTACCAAAGTATTGGTATAAAAATTATTCAAGCTCCAATGATTTGAAAATAATTAAAATAATTTAACTAAAACATAACCCAACTTTAAAGATAATTTGTGGATTCCTTTTACTCGAATCTTAAATTACTTAACTTAAATACTTTGTTGAATTGAAGTTTATAAAACTGAAGTTCATCTATAATGATAAACATTTGAAGCTACTAATTAAATTACTGTAATTTTTACATAAAATAAACTTTTATATGCACACTCTTCAAAATAATACAATTTTCATTTGATATGCATATTTCTTTCATCGATCAAATATGCAAAATTTTTACAAATTTTAACAACAAATCTAGAAATTAAAGCGAATAAATTTAATAGCTAGTTTAGTTAACCTTTATTATTAGCAAAGTTCTTATTCCTTAAAAGTCTTGCAAGAGATGGAAAATAGCATAGGTCAAGTCTAGAAAACATGGTAGTTGAAGTAAAAACAAATGTCTTAAGTTTGTATTCCCTCTTCAACCTTAAATAACTCCCCCCCCCAACAAAAAAAATTGTTTTTGAAGAAAAAAGTTTTAGGGCATAAAAATTTAAATCAAGAAAAATTTATTTTTAATTGGTTAATAAAGTGTTCAATCGTTTTAATGTTTTAACTTGTAACAAATATTAATGAGCATCAATTGTTTGATTCAATTCTAGAAAGTATTATAAGTATGACCTTTGATAGTATCATTTTGAATTTAACTTACGTTTTACTTGGTAATATATTTTTGTATTTAATTTACATACATGCATTCAATAATTATGCAAAATGTTTTTAAATATTAAGGTGTATAGTAAAATTAGAAATAATAAAAGAACGATTCCTTGGTCGAAAACTTAATAATATGAATGTGAAAAATAATGCACTTTATTCCACACAAATATGACAAGATGGCATTAATATAAATATTTTCTACTTTTCCAGTTGTCTTAAGATAGAGATAGATTGTCTGATTATATTTCTTGGGATAAATATCTTACTAATATTGCTAATGTACTTAAAGTACAATATCATTATATAATGATACATTAATTTTTAGTGCAGTTTAAAAGAGGTATGCTTCAGTTTGTAATTATAAAATAAAATGATTTTTTTGAGATTTCATACTGTTATCTGTTAATAGGCAAATACTGTATTGCACTACTTCCCTACTAACCACTCTTCAATACCTGTTTCTGCCAGCTAAAATCATTAAACATATTCATCTATCTTATAATTTTAAACCATGATCAAGTGATGAGATATGCACTTCTTTTTACACTATTTTTTAAACTTTCAAACTACAGGCATGAAAGGAAATTGATCTCTAAGAAATATTTAATGCACAAAAACTCTCTTGGTTTGAAGGACTTTATCTGAATCAGATATTGAATCTATTATTTTTCTGAATATGAGATATGAGAATGGTACTTATCTCTTTCAGTCCATAGTAAATCTTATTTACTTTAAAGTCAAAAATAAAATAAAGCCATATCAATAGTTGTACAAACGATTATACTGATTTTATATTAAACATTATACACATTAGGATATTAATTTATTTTAAGTATACTTAACACAAAATAAAATAAACTCACAGACACAAAAAGTTTATCAATTAATGGGATTCAACATCAAACCCAAAAAAGGACAATAGAAAATAAATATGAGAAATTTATGCAAAATGTGCAATTAAAAATGTTATAATAACAGTAGTTAAAATACAATAACCCTACCTTTGACAGCAACTATAGTCGCACCAATAATCATGACAAAAAATTGCAGTGTATCTGTGTAAATGACTGCTGCAAGACCACCTAAAATAATTTTGTTTTAAACATCCAATGTTATACTCAAATACCAACAATAAATTTAAATAGATATAAATGGTTTTAGATAAAAACATTTTTCTTAAAAAGGGAATAGAATCTCTACAAACAATATTAAAGGCAAAAATACTAAAAAATATACAGTAAATTCGTTTTCCAGATCTGCATGATTACAACTTAGCAGAATCGTTGTAGATAAACAGAATAATTACAATTCCTTGTGTGTTTATATTTAATAATTTATTAAGTAATTTAAAAAAAATTAACAAATTGATTGTTGCTCTACAGTATTTTCTGTATATGAGACCTAATTTGAATGGGATCTATGGTATATAGTGGATTACAAATATTCCTGGTTAAAATGGAAATAGGACTTTAAATTATTTACTGTTGAAATAAACACATTATTTCTCAGAAGTTGTTAATAGAAAAGTAAACATCTGGGTTTACATAAAAATTTTGTGCACAGTTATCTTTTTCATATTATTAAAATTGCTTATCCTTAAACATAATGCATTTTTATACTTCAATTGAAAAGACTGAAGTATTTAAACAAATTCAGAATAATTTATCAGAAAAAATTGTGTTTTTTGTGAATTGTCTTTTTGCATGATATACATAAGAAAAAATTTCTATATTAGTGTTCATTGAATTAGTTCTATAGTTATTGAATAATTTCTAAAAAGCATAAGTTTGTCTAATAATTATTAAGCTTAAAATGACCGCCAAACTTGTTGAGAGAAAATATCAATTAACAAAGTCAACATTAGATAACCAATGCTTTCTATAGCAAAAGAAAAATTATGACAGATTGTATTAAATTATAAAAAACATTTATAATCTTAACAACATACAGAATATGAAGAGATCTTAGTTCCAATATTTAACGATTTGTTCATGTTAATACTTTGGATGATATTTTATTAAACAATCTAAACTGATAGCTACAAACACATTTTGAATAACATTATCAAGGACTTTTTTCTAAATAAATCTAATTTATGTATCTTATTTGTGAAACTAATAAAATCCACATTTTATTAATTTCACAAATAAGATACATAAATTAGATTTATTTAGAAAAAAGTCCTTGATAATGTTATTACGAATTTTTGAATACCTGGATGAAAAATGACTTGATATGAACAGATTTGAAGTTATTTTTATTCTCAGAAAGTTTTACATGTTTTAAAAGTAAAATGCAAGTGCTTCGCAAAAGAATAAAAATATTTTTAAGTAGCAAAAATATATGGTAGCAGAGTTTTAACATATAAGATAATTCAAAAACAATTGTTTTATTTACCAATTAGGGGAAAACAATAGTTTTTATAAAAAGTGATTAAAAATATATGAAAATTAGTATTTAGGGAATATCTAGAACATACACATACTTTTAAATTTAATCTTATTTGGAAGAAATAAAATTAAAAAATAGTTACTAGAAAAAGTAGATTTCTAACAATAATTTTTTAAAAATTAAGAAATTTTAGATTGATTAAAAAAATTAGCTAATGCCTAGCATCACAACTTACCAGTGATTGTGCAAATTCCAGTCAAAAGCAAGAGACTCACAATGGCTACATATAGATTCCAATGTAGAGCTTGGTTAATAAAAACTGCTCCAGAGAATAGATTTACCTGTAATGAGAACAGTATGGTGTCAAACACATATTTTGAAAAAATTTACTAATTTGGAAAAAAAAAAAAAAAAAAATCTTTTATCTTAAGAGGGTTGCCTTAGAAAATTGATGAAACAGTAAGAATGTTCATGCTAATTATGCATGTAAATGATGAGCACTGACTAGTTCAAATTATTTCAAATACTTGATTTTACAAAAACCAAACAAAATTAAGTTTTATTTTCCTTTAACAAAGCAAATTCATAGCCATAGAAAAAGCAAATCAAGTCATTAAGTTTCCCGAAAAAATTTAAATTAAAATAAAGCCTTTTCTTATAAATAATAAAACAAATTATAAGAACCGAATATTGCAATCAACATTGAGTAACTCCACATTTTGTTCAGGAATCCATTTGGTTTTTCAATGCATTATTCATCAAGGTCTTGGAAAGCATTGCAAAATGTAATGAAAGATAATAATTTGTGAAGACATACTTTTAATTAAAATTTATTATAGCAAATTAGTAAAATAATGCAGCTTTGATTTCAGCATAAATGCTAAGATATTCAGCTATGGAATGCACAACCAAATACATTAAAAAAATTCCTAAAATTTTAAAAAGCTACAACTTAATAGTTTAATTTCTTACTTTTGTTTGCTTCCTTAGATTTCTCAAATAAAGTAAGTTCTAATCGAATTATCTTCAATGAGAAATGACGAAGCTGAAACTAAGCTCACTCACAACATATTAGAAATACACTTTATAAACTCTGAATAACCACACTGTTTAAATTGTTTACTTAAAAAAATAATTATTCTATAATTAATGGAATGATTATTCAAATTAGAAAATGTTCTCTACAGAAAATATGGTAATAGTTATAAAAAAAAAATAAAAATAAAAAAACATGCAAAATTAACCAAATTAAAGAAAAAATACAGCTTAATGCTTTGTTAACTTTATGAAATCATTAACTCTAATTTTTGGGAAATTTAATGTATGTTTCTTAGAGAAAAAGGGAGATTTAAGTTTAATAAAAATTTAAATCCATGCATATTGAGAAGGTGATTTGTCAAATCTAAAATGGGAGCATTTATAAAAAATATGAGAAATTGTTTCTTGAAATGCATAATTTCTGATTAAAAATTAAACAAAAAATAGGAAAACAAAACCACAAATGAACAACAATAAAAAAGATTTCTAGCAAATATATAACATGCAAAAGGAATTCAATTAAACAATATACATTATTGGGCTTTAAATACTAGTTTATCAATAAGCTTAAAAAATAGTTATTGTTTGTAATACAAATTATCAAAAATTGTCTTTTGTAAGAATTTCAATATGAATAAAAAAACTGCTTGGTAACCTAAACTCAAGATCACTTTCATGGAATTAAGTTTCCATTCAGGAATTCAATTAATTTAATTAATCTTTAATAAATATTTATTTATTAAAAAATACATATTTAGTTTTTTAAATTAAGCAAAAACGTGATACAACCGAAAAATTAAGCTGTGTTGTCTTCAGAAAAGTTGCGTAAAATATTTATATGAATAAGTAACCAAAGTTCTAAGATATTTTTTTAAGAAAATGGACAATATTTTATAAAGTTTGATTACATATATTAGGAACACAGAAACATGTAACCAAAATGTAATCGATTTATTTTTAGTTTAAATTCGGTATTCATAGTGTAAAGATGCTAAATTAAGAGAAAAAACTTTGACTTTACATAATTAATCATTAGCTGCTTCTTTAAATAACAAATTCAAAGATACTAGTTCTCAATATATAACAGCAGTTTAATTATTAATGAAGAAATCTTTAATAAAAATTCTTAAATAAATTATGAATCTTGTTTACCAAAGAACAATTAAAATATGCTCTCATGAATGATGAGTTAATATTTAGTTCTTTAACTATAAGATTTAATGTATTACTGTGGATCTGATATATACTGAATGAAATAAAAAGAAAAAAGCAAATCTATTTCATTGAAGCAAAATCTTATAAAAAAAATTAAATTCAACATATCTTAATTACATATAAGTAACTGAATAACGATGATAATTTTACATTAAGAATTATGCAATCAAAAACAGCTCCCGAAATTTCCTTCATTAGGTATACTTAATATCTATTTTATAAAAATATATGAAATGCTTGATAAGCCAGAAGTGAAAGCCTATAAAGCATATAAAATAAAATTGCTTTGAATTTAAAATTTTATTAATCAAACGTGAAGATTTAGCAATTATTTAGATAAACATTTGAAAAAAAGTCATCATAAAATACAAGGGCTCAAAAATGTATATAAATATCAGAATATTACCTAATTGCTTGAAGTAGAAAATAATGCAATATTTATAAAAGCAAAGGCTAATTTATTAAAAGGGAATTTTATTATTGTTTAAAAAAATAATGAATTACTGTTGCAGTATGAATAAAAAAATATATTATCTCAAAAAATAGTTTAATTAATCACTGTTTTAAACTGAACAGAAATATCTATTTACACAATTTGTTGATATGCATAATTTTAAAAGCTATTTAAAAGAGTATACCGAATTTGTTAATTTCCATTAGTGGTGTGTTAAAAAAAATTGTCCCTGATAAGAATGAACTAACATTTTGAGCCCAAATATTTTTTGATTAGCATGTAATATTAAGAAATATTAATTGTTTATAATGACCAATGTAGTCCAATGAGACACAACATGGCCCAAATCACAAAACCTACAAAAAAGAAAGACATAAGACATCCACAATTTATACAAATGCCAAGAATAATAAACTTCATGAAATTAAACTTGTATAAAATAAAACATAATAATCAATTTTTATGTGAATCGAAGTTTCATGTTTCTAATTTTAAATTAATGTGTTTAATGAGATTCACATTTATTTTAAACAAGATAAAATTTACTACAAATTATTTCACAATAATTATTTTATGAAAAATTTTTAAGAAAAAAATTCATGTAACTGTTTTAAATGTATGAGAAATAAAGGGAATATTGAATATTTTCCCTCTATCATTTAATAATATAAATATTGCTATTAATTTATTTATCGATAAATATTAATTGGATATTTAAAAATTTATGAAAATAGTTTTCATACAGACATAAAATATTTAAATATAAATTACAAGCTGTGATAAAAAAGAAAAATCCTGTTTGTTATGAAAAAAGCTGTTTTTAAATAAATTAAATTTTGACTGGTATTAACTTTTCAAAGTGAATTTTTATCTACATCCTATAAAATAATCATTTTTGTTTGAATCTGCAGATTTAAAGAATTTAACTTTACACTTTATTCAATAAAATAAGGTTTCTTACAGTTTAGGAAACTGAATCTTGAACTAACTTAAAAACTTTTGATTTATATTATTTAACAGTTTTCTTTACTTTTTTATCACCTCATGTATTCAAAGCAAAAGGAATATAAATTATTCTTAGCTTTAAAAAATATAATACTATTTATCATAAAATGCTTTAGAATATTTATCTTAACTACAGAAGTAACTATAATAAAATTTTAATTCATGTCAATGAAAATTTGCATATTGATTTAAAATTAAGAGAAATTTAATACTTTTTCAATGTCAATTTCCACTATATGCCAAAGGAAAAATCACAATTAAAATAATATTTTAATATATAGATATGTGTTTCTATACTTTTAATGTGAAATGCACTAACTTTAAAAATTTGATTATTTAAATGGGTAATTTTAAAAAAATTTAATCTTTCTAACCATAAAAAAGTGAATAGAAAAATAATTTTTGTATCTTTAATAAATGTAAATATATAAAATTATAAATTTATTTTGCAATTTATGTTTATTTATTTCTTTCCTTTAAATCAAAATTCTTTTTTTAATATTTATTTTGAAGCTTATATGAAAATGTACAAGAAATTCTTTTAAATAAATTATCACTTAAGTAATTAAAAAATTCTCCAGAATAAGAGTTTAAAATATTTAATGTGCTGTAGCATTAAAAGATTTAAGAAAGGCAAATGCATAAAAATTGTTATTTAATATTTTTGGCCATGGAACGAGAAGAACAAAACTTCCTCGCATATAGTTTTCATGATGATTTTTTTTAGAAATGTAGTTTTTTTTGTTCAAAATATTAAGGTAGCAAAACAATACCAGTTACACCAAAGTAAATTTGCATA
>JAPDSC010074110.1:0-17931 GCA_026290005.1 Latrodectus geometricus | reverse complement strand
TTTGCCTTGGACGGGGGAAGGTGAATCTGTTTTTTGGGTCAGCCAAGTATGTGACTCGCAAAATGGTTGATCAGATATATTTTTTATTGGACATAAATAACGGCCGTAAAGTCAACCAAGTGACCGAGGAATCAGTTTCCCGCCATTCCATACTGGACCAACCCCCTTGAAGGCTTAAAAAAATTGAGCGCCATCTTGAGAGACTTTCCTTTACATATTTGACACTAGGTGGCGTTAAAAGCATCTCAAGTAGGGATGTTCCAAACAGTTATTTTTCAATAATCTGTTATGACTGTTATATTTGGCGCTGATGACAGTTACAAATAACTGTTATAAAATAACGATGGAAATTGGCGATTATTGATTGGCTTATAAATAGCGGAAGACTACATTTTTCATTGGTTTAAAAAAATGTTCTTTGGCGATTAATAACGAACTGTTATTGGCGATATTGAGGTGTTATTGGCGATTTTAAGGTATTATTTAGCATTATTAAACTGTTATTGGCAATATTGAGGTGTGTTAAAAAGTATTTTGGGAGCCAACAGATATTGGATTTTTAGTTGGAAAATACTTGATTTTTAAACTGTGTTACAAAAAACTGTGTATATTATTAGTTAGCCTATCAAACAAACTTCTTATTGTGCCTTTCTATTGGCTTAGAAAAATTTTTCATTGGTTTAAAAAAATGTTCTTTGGCGACTAATAACGAACTGTTATTGGCGATATTGAGGTGTTATTGGCGATTTTAAGGTGTTATTTGGCGTTATTGAACTGTTATTGGCGATATTGAGGTGTGTTAAAAAGTATTTTGGGAGCCAACAGATATTGGATTTTTAGTTGGAAAATACTTGATTTTTAAACTGTGTTACAAAAAACTGTGTACATTATTAGTTAGCCTATCAAACAAACTTCTTATTGTGCCTTTCTATGAAAATCGCAGAAATTTTATTCTGGAGAATAGCATTTCTTAGAATCACATATAGTATCACGTTTTAGCCTTGATTTTGTAAGCATTTCCCCCAAAATGTTGTATTTTTAACTACTTTAAGGATTTTTCTTAGCAGAGCAAATCGCTTATATTGTTTATCTACTGTACACGAATTTTAAGTAAATTTCATATTCAATCAAGTGTTGAAAAAAAATAAATTAAACAAATTTTGTGAAGGGAAAATTAATAACTAGAAAGTGAAATGTTGCAAGAAAAATTTATAAAGTAATCAATATGCAATTTAAGGAGTAAATTGTATTTTAAGAATATTTTATATTTTTATAAATGTATTGCTATTGATTTGACTGCGTCTTACGTATATTATATTTTTTGCTACTCATTAGAAAATTACTTTCATAAGAAATTGCTTTAAATAAACTGTTTTATTCGTTTTTTATGTTAATACTTTCACTTTAAAATAATTATTACTGAGTAATTTAATCTGAAGCTTAATGATTATATTTACAAATTAATACATTTTTAAGAAAACTACTTCAACTAAGTTAAATTTTGACAATTTACAAATATAATATTAATGTAAGTTTTACATTATTGTTAATATAAAATTACTTAAATAAAAATTTGTTTCCATTTGGTTTAATAATCTAAAAAAATATTTGCCAAAGATTAATAAACCGCTTTTTATGTTAATAATATATATATATATATATATATATACATATGTATATTTAAATTAAATTTAAATATATTTTACATGTAATTTAAAAAAGAAGTTCACATTAAATAAAAAATTTTTAATTAATTTATTTTTTACATAGTTGAAAAATGTACCCTAATTTAAAATTTTACCTTTTAAAACAATGTATTTTATATTATTTTAATTTTCCGATGGAAAATTATAGAATTAGATGGCAAAAAATGCAGAAGTAAATTCCGTAATTATAATTTAATTCTGACTATTATTAGCGGATTATTTTAATATTCCATTATTTCCGACTAATCAATCATTTTAGAAACCAAACTCTTTACTTCTTTCCTATTTCTCCTCCTTCAAACCGTCAATTCCTTTCTTTAGAGAAACCCGAAACGTCTTTTTCTGAGAACAAATTTCCCACTCCCATTGTTTCCCCTTCTCTGAATTTGGGGGAGCAGTGCCCCGAGACAAGAATATAGCCGATGGGAAGAATCTCAAAACGAGAAGTGAAACATGATGTTTCTTCCTGTAACATTATTTTCAAAATAGCAAAATGGTGTAAAATAACATTTCTTTATCACAAAAACCTCATTGAAAATATGGTTATCATGTAATAATAAACATGTGTCATCATGTAAAATTTTGTTATTATTCAACAGGTCGTTATTAAAATAATAAATTTTTGTCACTTAACACTTCGTTATACGTTTCTGTTATTGAACATGTTACTATATTTATTTATATACAAATTTAATTAATAGGATTTAAAAAAGGTGAATGTGCGAATCATTATTAATTTAAATATTAAAAGAATGAAATATCAGTATTAATGAGTTTCCTTATCTTTATAATATAACAAAATTTATATTTTTATTATTTATTTATTAAGTATTTTTTTTATTACTTATTTAAATTAAATCATGATTTTATTTTTTCCTTGTAGTTATTTTCTTTATAATTTATACTTATGAAGATGTTAACTACAAATATTATAACTAGAAACTTAAAAATATTTGTATTGGTTATATTTTGGGAAATATCTTGTGGTCGTTTCTTTTTAATAATATATTATGATTTTAAACTGGATTTTTTTGATTTACACTGATTTCTTGTTTAATTGATAGGTAATTTCCTAAATGAAATAATATGTGTTTAACTTTAATTAAAAAAAATTCCTACAACAATGTAAACTCATTATCATAAAATTACCAAGAATACTTAAATATTACTTATGATAACACAAGATTTATGTAGTAAATTTCCTAATTTTTTTAGTATAGAATATGTAAAACTCAGCTTTGATTATGTTCCTACTTTTTATGCCATCATGATAAAATTTTAAAATATTTCAATAATACAACTAATATTTAAATAATTATATTCAATAAACATCTGGCTTTAATTTTTACCATAAATTTCAATACATAAAAATTGTCAAGCTTAGAAGGATTAATATTTGCAAAGGAAAAATTACAAAAACATGAAAAGATATCACCAAAACTTTATATTTTAATTCATTTAAAAATATTTATATGCAATAAAAATAAATATTTTACATTAAACAAAAATTAGTAGTTCCTATTAAATAAAAATATTAATAAATCACATTAAATAATAATTTTTAAAAAATGTGACGATTGTTTTTACTTTTCCTTGCAGTTCAGAAATATTTTTTAAAGAATCTTTTACTATTAAATTTAAAGTGTGTGCAGCGCAAGAAAAGTGCTTCCAGCCCAATTCTGTTACTGCACACTTCATATTAGCAGCATTATCAGTGATACACATCAGTACTTTTTCTGACAAATTAAATTTGTCTGTCATGTCTTTAATTAAGACTGAAATGTTCTTACTTGTATGAGTTTCCGAAATTTCACTACATCCAAGTAGAAGAGATTTTAGAATAAAATCTTCATCAATAAAATGGGCAGTAACAGCTATGAAACTGTTATTAGTCTTTGCAGTCCAGCTGCCCATTGTTAAGCAAACACTGCTTACTTTCAGAAATTTTTCTTTAACAATATGCATACGTTGCTCATAGGCTGCTGGAATTAAATTTTTAGAAATAACTTTTCTACTTGGTAGGTTGTAGCTTGGATTAAGCTCATTAATAAACTCCTTAAAACCTTCATCTTCAACTATCGAAAAGGGTTGAAAGTCCTTTATGAACAATTTTAATAATTTTTTATCTATTTTACATTTTTGCGCAGAAGATATCTTCTTAGGAATATATTCACTTATTGAAGCTTGACTTTTAGAACAATTTTGAAAAGGAGCAACGGTGCTTAATGTAACAGAATTCTCAGATGCTTTCGTGGAAGCAGAACTCAAAGCATCGCCAGACTCAGTTGCATTATTTACAGATTGTTCGGCAGACATTTGAGTCGCTCGTCCACCATCCAAGACTGATAAATCAACAGAAACATGTTTTTTTTCCAAATGCTTTTTTAAATTCGTTATTGTTGATTTGTAGGATAATTTACAACCACAAATATTACATTTAGCTATTTTCAAAAAGCTATTTACTTCCGTGAAGTGAAACCAAAGTGGGCTCCGGCTGCGATTCATAATTATTTTAAATTATGATGATAATGACTAGCACAGAATAAATTTGAAACAAGATAAAATATAAAAAATGTAATAAATGAAAAAAAATTAAATAAATAAACTTTAAAAATGATACAGTAAAAATAATGGAAAATAATAGAAAACAGTTGAGACACGTATATTTCAAAGAAAAATTCGCATTTGAATGTAATTAGGAAGGGCAGTCGGCATGATTATATAGGAGACAGAAGTCGCCTTAGTGACGGTAGCCTGAGGAATATAGAGGAGTGGGAAAAAGTCAGTGGAAAGACGGTGACAAGCGGAAAAAATTAGAAAGACATCCGAATTACTTGTGAGGAAATTTACCGATACCACCCATATCGTTTCTTCGATTTTAAGTAGCTTTCGGAACCTTTTGATCTTCAAAATGAAAATCGAAAGTTAGGGAATAATTTGTCTCTTATATTTGTAATACAAATTAATTTGCTGGTAAAAAATATTAGTCCATCACTGCGTTAATTTAATTAACATATAGTTAATTTAATTGACAAGTATATAAATATATATAGGCATTATATTCAAAATATAAATGTATATTAATAATAAGTGTAATATTTGTTGAAATATATGATTGTTTAAATTTATCATATCATTGAACTATGTTTCACTATGTAAGGCATTTAAAGAAGTATTCAGTCCACAAAGAATTGAATAAAATTAAATAGTATACTTGAACTACATATATATATAACCCCCACACACAATATTAATCTCCCGCAGTTCCACAATAGCAAAGAAAGAAGTTCGAAATTCTATTACAAAAATCTCATGTTACCATTGGTCTCTTAATAAAGCCATATAAGGCAAAATATTTTCAAAAATTATGTATTAAATTTATATACACGAACATGTACAGTTTACATGCAAGAGCTAAACTTGGTTCAGTTGATAAGACCGAAGTTATTTGAAGTAGAAGGTTCTGGGTTCGATCTCTGCTATTGTTGAAAAACAGGAAGTGCGTGTTGCTCTTCAATCCCTGCATACATATGCATATTTGTCAGTATGGATGATTTAATGTTTCATGGGTCTTTTCCTATTTGACATTGTAAACAATTTTTGCTTAAGTTTTATAAATAAAAGCCTCATAATTGGATCTCATTTAGTGTAATCTTGAAAAAATTATTATATTATTGATATCTATATTGGACAAATTTTCATGAGGTTTCACATTTAATTAAGTGGTGAAAAGAAAACGAAATAAATATATTAAGTAGTAAAACAATATTTAAAAAAATGTATACAAACCATGACATTTTGTTGTTTCGTTCTGAAAAATAAAAATAATTTTTATATGCTTTCCAATATGAGGGCAATATTGAAACTTTAATCTATTTAAATAAAAAAATATGGAATTTATAGATTGATTTTTTCTGTAAAATTGTTTTGTTTCTAATTTTTTTTAATTTATTTATATTTTTACTATACATGTAGATCTCTGTATGAAGACATTCTATTAATCTTTATAGAAATATATCTACACTTTTGATTTTTTTCTTTAATCAAAATAAAATATTTTAAAATAACTTCTACTCCTGTTAATTGCTCTCTAATCAGGTACTAATGATTGCTTTTACTGGTAACTAATTAAGTTTTAAAATATTATATTAGTTTCCAATGTTTGATTGTGAAAAAGTGTCAAAATATTTGTAATAAATATATTATCTTATTTAATTATATCTACAGGAAAGATAACAAAAAAGAATGATGATTGGCTAATGATTACAATAATTTAGCATGCCCTGTTATTTGTATAAATGCATTTGTGAAGGAAAATATAAAATACAAAATAACTTCATATGAATTTGAATTTTTGTCACTTTGAAATGCTAATTTCTTATACTTAAAATAAGTGATTTTGTTTTTAAATTTTCATGAAACTAATGTATTAAATCAAAAGTAAAACAAAGTATGAAATAAAATATTTTAAATGTTTATATATTTCTTATACATATTTAATATTATATTTATATTAAGTCAATATTTCAATGTTAATATTAATAAACTTGAAATATTTATTAAATATTCGGTTTTTTTTTTTTTAAAAATAACTAATTCATTTAGTCAGAGTTTTATATACACAAAAATAATTTTTATTATTAAATCTTATGATGAATATTTATTTAACTTTTAAAATTTCTAGTTATAATGAAATTGAAATTTTTAATGTTTATGGAATTTTATTATGAGTAACATTATATTTATACTTTTAAAATTTCTATAACTATTGGGAAATAGTTTTAAAGAAACTGAAAAGTTTTCTTATATTCAGTTTTTTTCCAGATTATTTTTAAAAATAATAATTCATTTCGACTGGAAATTTCTTTCACAAAAATAATTTTTAATGTTAACGAAATCAAATAATGAATATCTTTCATTTTAAAATTTCTAGAATTATAATCAAACTGAATTTTTTTTTAATTCAATATTATTTCCAACTAAATTACATTTTCCAAACAAAATATTTTTATTTATGAAAAATATTTCCTTCAAAGAAATTTTAAAAATTAATTAATTAATAATTAATAAATAAATTAATTTTTAATTGAAATCAGAAGGGATAATTATCTCGCCTAAAAATAAAATCTTTTATTTTCCCCGTTCCGAATTTATTGCAAGCGTAGCAAGAACAGAAGATACGAAAAATCTAAAAAATTAAGAAAGAAACTAGTTTTTCCTTTCTTAAATCAACAGATGAAATATTGCTTTCAAAGTAACGAAATGTTGTCTAACAACATAATGTTCTTAAAATAACGAGAATCAACTGTTATGAAATAACATTTCGTTATTATATAACAGGCGTTCTTCAATAACGAGAACGAGCAGTTGTCAAACACCCTTTCGTTCCTGCATAACAGACCGTTCCTCGAATAACGAACAATCTCCCTGCAACATTTCGTTATCGCATAACTGTTCCAGACAACGTGCTGTGTTCCAGTAGATAATAATTTTAGCTTAAAATTATTCAGCCAACTAAGGCGATAAATCGCCACATTGTGTGACACCTCATGTCAGTTCGGAGTCATTTCAAGTTCTGTTATTAAATAACGCTATTTTAAGAATAACTGGTTATTCTAATAACGTTTACAAACAGATAACTGTTATGAAATAACTGTTACGTTAAATTACGGCCATCTCTATTGTTTTGTGTTGCATTTTGAAGTTCGTTATTTTGTATTTGTGATTTCCAAATGTTTTTATTATTTTGAAATGCCAAATACATGTTTTTGTCCTGGCTGTAAAAGCGGCTATAAATCAGATATTGATCGAAGAAAGAAGAATGGGGAAAAACTACTAAATTTGTTTTGTGCACCAAAGGTATTGTCAGCTAAGACATCGTGCAAAATATAATTCATCTACTTTTATTTTCAGTTAATAATTTTTATCTTGATAAGTTAGTTTATGTTATGTAATGAATAATATCTATGCATTTGTATTATTTTTTGCAATCTGGCCTGAAATCGGCAAGTAAATTTTGATGGCGAAGTATAATCAATTATCAAGCTTAGCTCCTTTTGGTAATAAAATAGTTGCTGGTCAATTAAAATGCAACTATTTAGTATGATAAATTGTATTTCTCATCTTTATTTCTGCATACTGGTTTGTGGAAAAATTTATATATCAATCTAACTTTACTTCCACATTTTTCTATTGCTTGTGTATTCCTTTTTTTTTTTTTTTTATTAAATTTAGATGTATTTAATATCAATATTAAAGCTAAGATCTAGTAAATCTCTTTATCACTGATTTGATTTAAATAAAAAATATAATTATAGTTTTGTATTTTAAAAGCTCGTGTTCTCATGCATAACCATATAAATATGACTTTAATAATTTATTCTGCATGTTATAATGTATTCTTGATTTAGGATCAATACTTGCTTGAAATGTGAAGACAAGCAATTCCTCGGGCTGATAAATAGTTGACTTTTTCAGATGTTGTGTGTTCTTTGCACTTTAAAGAAGAAGATATTGATAATTGTTATGTGCAAAAGCTATCAGATGGAACTGTAAGTAGTTTGTGTTGTATAAATTTTTTAAAATGTATAAGACTTTTTTTAAAATTTTGAGTATATGTGCCTAGGTGTGGAAGTTGCCAAAAGGAAAACCAAACTTGATGAAAGATGCTATTCCAAGGATCTTCCCGAACTTGCCCAAATACCTTTCATCAAGCACAAGAAAAAGAAAAATGTCTGCTGTTAGAAATGCAACTAAGAAAAAATGTCATAGTTTTCCATCAAAATTCAAAAATGAAAAAACTTCTGTACAGGAGTTATATCATTTTTTTAAAAAGTATTTTACCATTTATCCATTAAATTAGAATAGTGGTTTTTATTAATATTTAGAAATATCTGGGAAATGCCTGCCAAATTTTTGTTAAAATTTATGATCTTGGATTGTATTCTTTTTAAAAACATTTTCTAATTTATTTATTTAGAAATTTGAAAATATTCATTTTAAATTCTGTTACAGAAAATATAATGGAATCATTATCTGAAGTAAACCATGAGATACTTGAATGCTCATCAACAACACCAGAAATTAATTTTGAATTTTTAAATACACAGTTACAGCAGCCTCTTTTTACATCTGGTCAATGGTCAAACTCAATCACAAGAAATTCTATACTTCTTTTGTTCTGGACCAGTGATCATTGCTTAGAAAGGTGGATTGTAAGAAATGAAAATCTTAATGTTAAAGTATGTTTACTATTACTCTTTTTATTAGAACAAAATATTTGTAATGTACAATAATTTTATTTACTTAGGAACTTTTAATTTTATTAGGTTTTCTTTAAAGGAATTTTAACTACAATTGGGAACAGTTTCAGGGTGACAGGAATGGAAAGTATATTTAATTTCATTAAAGATGTTGAGAAGTATATCATCTGTGCTGATGCTACAAATATGTAAGTAAAATAATTATCCCATTTATTAAATACAAATAAACTTTATTATGTATTAAAATTACTGATTTTATATTTATAGAGGAAAAAAATGCTCAGGTTATGTTCCTTGTAATTTTACATCAAAAAAACTGGTCGTTGTAAAAATTGCTTCCAACAACAACCAAAAATTGGCCCTAGATATGTACCCAACAGATTTCTCCTGTTGAAGAAGAGACAATGTCTTCATAATACTTTACGGCAAAATGCTAGGCTTAAAATAAAGGTAAAGCTTATAACATAAATTAATTTATCAATGTAATTTTTTTCTTAGTATTTGTTAAAATCTTTTGAATATGAATGTTGTTTTTTTCCCCCTCCATTGTATTGTTTCACAATTGTTTTCTTATAAATCAAGAAGTTATTCCATTAGGAATTATATGCAAGATTTATTAGTGATAGCTCACTATTCTGCTTTTTAAGTATATAGTCCACAAAATTGACTGATATTTTCTTATATAGGTAGATAAATTACAAGAAAAAATTACCAGAGCCAAGAAAGAATGTATGGCAATCAAACAAAAGAAAATTTCTGACATTATTTCTGAACTTCCTGAGAACCAATGTGAAGCTATTGAAACATGTTTGAAAGCATCACAGTGCAAAGAAAAGGGAATGAGGTACTTACATAAGTGGATTTATGAGTGTGTTTTATTGAAAATAAAAAGTACAAAAATGTATAATCATTTAAGGAAACATGAATTATTAAAGTTACCTTCACCCACAACATTATACAAATATTTAAGAAAAATTAAAGGATGTTATGGTTTTGGATTATGGAGTGTATAAAGAGTAAGAAATTACCATTAGTAGGCTGCTCAAATCAACATTCTTTAAGTGCTTCGATCATTAATTTTTTTTAACATCCAGGATGCATTTCATATGTGACAGATCAAATAAAATAAAATTGATGAAGCCAAAGTAACTAAAACCTAAATTATCATAATTGTATATTTTTTTGTGTGTGTGTGTAGAGGTGAGTTGTTGGAAGCTCAGTGGTAGAGCACTAGTTTCCACTTCTTTTTTATCTTTAATAAGATTTATTGTGCTTTATCTTTTCTTAGACGACTTGGGGTCCACTCAACCTCAGAACAATATGAACCAGAAGTAATTCTGGGTAACATAGGCTGCCTGAGTACAGTGTCAGTACCTTTAAAGCTGTACCTTCATGACACCTTAATCCAGGCTTTTTCTACTATGTTATATTATAAATTAAAATTATGTGTGCATGCAAATGTTGAATTGTATTTAAATGTGTGTGTGTATGTTTTTTTTTTTTTTTTTTCCCCTGGCATTTGCCTGGATAAACATTTAGCTGTTCTTGAAAATTGTCATTTATCATATTTGTATTTAGAAATAATTAGATATGTGTACTTATAAGATATATAATTATTTTCCATGTATTGATAATAAAATTTTTACAACTTTACAAGGATGCTAAGTGATACCTATGATTAAAAATATTGAATAGTATATTTTTACATCTGCATGTTTTATTTTGATAATTATTGTACTTTAAAGTATTTTTATATGCTTATAAATGCTAAAAATATAAAGCCATTTCAAATATATGCATGATTTATTTAAGGAAATTATTATAGTTTTTATTTACCTGCGTATAGTGTCAGTACCTTTAAGGCTTTACCTTTATGACACTTTAACCCAGGCTTTTTGTACTATGTTGTATTATAAATTAAAATTATGTGTGCATGCAAATGTTGAATTGTAATTGAATGCGTGTGTGTGTGTTTGTTATTTTTTTTCTGGCACTTGCCTGGATAAACATTTAGCTGTTCTTGTAAAATTGTCATTTATCATATTTGTATTTGGAAATAATTAGATATGTGTACTTATAAGATATATAATTATTTTCCATGTATTGATAATAATTATTAAATTTTTACAACTTTACAAGGATGCTAAGTGATACCTATGCATTAAAAATATTGAATAGTATATTTTTTCATCTGCATGTTTTATTTTATAATTTGATAATTATTGTACTTTGAAGTATTTTCATATGCTTATAAATGCTAAAAATATAAAGCCATTTCAAATATATGCATGATTTATTTAAGGAAATTATTATAGTTTTTATTTCTATTATATTTGTTTTCATGTTTAATATGATCTTGAATAACAAATTTAACATATTTTTGTATTTACATTGAATTTGATCTTGCTAGTTTTCTTTATATTAAATTAACTAAATTTTTAAATTATTCCTTTTTGTGTAGGACTATATATTTTTGGTTATTTAATCATTATTTTCTTTTTGCAGAATCTAACTAAATTGTAAAACAGAAATTGATACACAATGCAATAGTAAATGAAATTTTCACGACAAACATTCATAATTTGACATTGTTGGATGCATTGAACCCTATATCCCATTTAACTAAATGCCCTATTTTTCAAGAGTTACTATAATTTTTAAAAAGTGACTCAGTGAAGTAGGATATTTGGTTTGTAATTCATATAAAATAAAGGAAAAATTTAGTTTGTGTTTTATGTTACAGCTTTCTTTTTAAAGAAATGTAAATTTAGAGTTTATTATGTCATTTAGGAAAAATAATGAAAAATTGGAAAGCTTATTGTAGTTGTGATGTGTTTTTAGACTTTTTTCAAAAAAATACTTCCAGAATCTAGATTTAAATAGTTCTTACATGAAATTTTAAGAAATGCTATATTTAGATAATTTTTTAATGACATAACACAGTTATAGGTTATAAGAAATTACTTTGAAGAATATTTAATTTTCAATGGCATAAAAAAATTAATTACAATAAAATGCAATTACATACCAAAATATTTTAACAGCTTTAACTAACAATAAAAGAAGTTAAAATTAAAATAACAAAAAATTTAATATTAAAATTACTTTCTATAAAAATCATTATAATAATTGAATTGATATGTAAAACATAAAAATATAATTGATTCAAATAAGATTAATTTTAATATTATAACTTCATTTGTATAAAAAAATATTAAAAGATAATTATCTGATTTCTAATTCAAAGATATTGAATTTTAAGTTAATTATTCTAAAATAATTTTAAATTTAAATTCTAAAATTACAATTAATGGTAAAATGCATTAAAATAATGAATCAATCAAAATGTCTTTCAACTCTATAAACTATCTATTATGTGGTTAAGTTTAGAAAAATTTAAAATGAATAATTGAGGTAAAACATCAAAAAAGAAATATTAACACTTCAAATAATATTGGAAATAGATGCAATGAATTTTCTGAATTAAATTATTCATTATTCACAAAAACGAAAGTAAAATTGGTTCCATTCTGCATAACACCTAAAAATAAAATGTATAGCGCCCCTATCTTGGAAACACCCATGACGTCATCAACAAGGAAGTCAGTCCCTCTCCAGCAACCATAGGAATGAGATATATATTGATATGACTCTTATGCTAACCCTTTTCCTTTTATGTTTAGTTTTCATTTTGTTTTATTTGTAGTATATAGATCTGTGTTGTGCTCAAGTTGTATATTAAATGGTAATAAATTACTTTTGAGCTATTTCAGGAATTATTTCTTTTTCCTATTCAACCAGATAAATGCTACAATAAAATAATGGCGCCCAACGTGGGGCCCGAGTTCGAGTTTCTTTTCGGTGTTGAGAAAAAAATTCTACCCAGAATCAAATTTTGTTGTTGGAGGGGAACTCAAAATTTTTACAGGATACCTCCTGATGTGTTGTGTTTATTTAGTTTCATGGAAATATAATCTCATCCGAGATATTTGTTGTTTTCATCATCCGAGATTGTCAATATCAATTGTTGATACCGTTTTCAGAAGATTTGAAAATTTCAGATAAGTTCTGTTTTTATATATTTTAATCTCTCATAATTTATTCTAAAGAATTACAACCGTAATTCACGAGTGTTAATGATTTATGCTCTTGTGTGTGAGAGAAAGAGAGAATATAAAACAATATAATAAGTTTCTTTATAAGTAATGCAAGTTGTGTTTGATATAAATGTTATTAATTTTATGATTTTGCGATTTAGAACAATCTTGTGATGGTTGTTTGATTTGGTAGATATGTTTCATATTTTTATTAAATGCGTAATATTTGGTATTAAAATATTTAATTAAAAGAAACATTTATTTCATTATTATATTTGAAGTATTATTGTATGTGAATTATATAAAGAACTTAATGAATAATAAGTAAAATTGTTAATTCTGAATATTATATTTGAAAATATCTCCTTTACAGTGTAATAATGTTTCGAAATTGAGTTATAAAATTAATTGTTTGATGACAGTGTATTTTTCATGATAGGATACTTTTGTTTTGATTTAAAACAGGAAACGAGGCATCACAAACGCCCGTTGTTTTGTCTTTCATATTTGCGCCTCATTGTCTAACATTTGAATATTTATGATTGCTATGAGTTTAGAGTATATTAATGCTTATTTTTAATTTTTCGTCATTCACTTTCTGTTTAGAATCTTTGAGTTTTATTATTTTAGTTATTGGTTTCATTGAACAAAGAAATAAAACGTTTTGCTGTTCCATATATATTTAAGGGATATATTAAGATAACAAAATAATTATTAATAATTTGGTAAAAGGAATAAGAATTGATATATAAAAAAAAAAAAAACTGAAATCTTTAAAGAAATAAAAGTCAATAAAACATTTGTTGTTATTTATATATAAAATATTCTTTGAATGTGCATATGATTAACAGTTATCTTAATTAAAAATATTTTGCTATATTTCATGTTGGTATTGAAGTATTGATACACTTTATACACAGAGATACATATGTTGATTTAGTAATTCTAAAACGAAAGTATAAAGAATTGACTGAAGCGAACTTAAAAGCTTCATGGTAAAATTTTGAAATGTTTTGTTTTGGTATTGTTTTGTTTAATTTGAAATATATAATTAGAGTAATTTCTTATAAATTTAGTGAGATTAATGTAATAAAATTGGTTTAATTATATTATGATGGTGAATATGATATGAATATTTAATGCTTATTTACAATAATTAAAGAGTCAATTTTTATATGCAATAAATGTTTGAATAAATAATAATAGGTTTAAGTTCACTTGTATTTAATATAAATGGGTTATATTTTCGCATAATACTTAAGACTGGTTGTAACCTACTACTCTTTACATAACATTTAGATTGATAGTGTTTAAACTTTGTTTTAACTAAAATAAGGAACCGCATATTAGGAAAAATAAACAATATTTTAAATCAGTTGAAAAATGTCATTCCTTGGAAAAGGGAAAAAAGAGGATTTGAGAAACCTCGCGACAGAATTGGGATTGGAGATAGATGACAGTCTAAAAGTAATTCATCTGAAAGATATTATAATAAAATCAAGGGATTATGAAGAAGAATTAGTGAAAAATATGCTTACTAATATAATAGAGGAACGGCTTGAAAAAGAAAAACAAGCTGAATTCGAAAGAGTTGCCCAGCAAGAAGCTGCTAAGGAAGAAAAAATAGCCAGAGAAAAAGAAGAAGAAAGAGCGTATGAATTGCAACGTTTAAAACTTCAAGTGGAAGCTCAGAATGTATCCCTTTCCACTGCCACTGTTCAATCAAGTGATACAGAGAAAACAAGTTGGGACCTGAATCGAATTCTCCCAAAATTTAATCCTATTAAAGATGAAATAGGTCTTTATCTGACACTATTTGAACGTCAATTAAAATTGGTGAATATACCTGAAATAAATTGGATGCCATACTTGATAGGCTCATTGCCAGCCGAAATAAATCAGTTAATTGCTAGAGAAAATGAAGAAGATATTAAAGATTATTCAAAAGTGAAAGAGATGCTTTTGAAGCGTTATAGACTTACATCAGATAGGTTTCGGCAGATGTTCTCGCAACATAAGAAAAGTGCAGAAGCAACATGGAAAGACTTCTATTTTGAAATTAAATCGTATTTCGAAGGATGGGTAAAGGAATTGAATATCATCACTTTTGAAAAATTACAAGACTTAATCATTGCTGATCAGTTAAAGAAAAGAACACCTCTAGAGGTTAGAGAACATTTTATTGATCAATGGTCAGAGCTGAACGATCCATTAGAACTTGCAGAAAAGCTTGACAGTTATGAAAATTTAAGACTGGGAATGAAGAAAAATTCACCTGCCTTTGCTAAGAACTCAAATTTTAAAGACTATGTTAAATCTGCTTCAGAAAGAAAGTACAAACCTCCTAACTCTAGGGAAAATAACCAATTCAAAGTTTCTAACTTTGAAAATCCAAAATTTATTAAAGACAAACCAGAAAGAAGATTTTCTGTTCATTGCTATGGATGTGGTAATCCTGGTTTTATTCAGTCTAAGTGTCCAAAGTGCAACAAGTTAAAAGAAGAGGCTAAAACAATTGTTAATGCTGTAAACTTGTTATAAGTCGCAAGCTTCAGAATCATTGTCCAGTTCAATTTTTTTAACTGTTTGTGGCGAAAAAGCAGCCTTTTGTGCAGACACAGGTGCGTCAAACTCCATGGCAGGAGAGAGATTTTATACTTTATTGAAAGAGAAAGGTTTCAAATTTCAAAAGAAGAATATTACAATGGTACTAGCCGATGGAAAAGATAGAAATGTCCCAGCTTTGACAACAGTCGTAAATCTTAATGTCGAAGGAAAGAGAGTTCGTATGAAATTCATTGCTTTACCTAACGCTAGAGGCAATAGAACGTTGCTTGGTACTGACTTTCTTCAGGCTGCTGGTATTGTGCTAAACATCCAGAATGGCACTTGGCATTTTAGTGAATATCCACACAGGCATTACTCATTTTATCGTGAACCATCCGAAACCGTAAGTACTGCAAAAGTAATAATGTCACAGAAATTAACTTCTCCTGATATGTCTGCTGAAATTTCAGAAACCTCTGATTCCGTGAAATTGAGGGATGATGAAGGAAAACATTTGACAAGAGAACAACGTCAAAAGTTAAATTCATTGCTGCAAAAATATAAAAGTAGCTTCAAGCCAGGGGGAGAACCTACTCCTTTTATTGAACATAGAATCCAGACTGGGAATAGCCTACCTGTTGCCGAACCGCCATATAGAATGACACCTGCAAAGAAAGAATTGTTGAAGAAAGAGCTAGATTCCTTACTAACGGAAGGAATAATTGAGGAGTGTGAATCTCCTTATGCAAGTCCTGTGGTATTAGTACCTAAACCGAACGGTACCATCAGATTGTGTGTTGATTACCGCAAGTTAAACTCAACAACTATTCCGGATAACTATCCACTACCTAGAATGGATGATTTATTGACTGAAGCCAAGTCGACAAAATACATGTCTACGATAGACTTAAGAGCCAGTTATTATCAGGTCAAAGTTCATGAATCAGATCAAGAAAAAACTGCCTTTATCTGTCCATTTGGAACTTTTAAATGTTTACGTATGCCTTTTGGTTTGCGTAATGCACCCGCAACTTTTCAACGTCTCATTGATAAATTTAGATCTGGTCTCAAAGATGTTTTTGCATTGTCATTCCTTGACGATATCATTATATTATCAGAAACTTTTGATGAACATTTGTCAGATTTGGAAAAAGTGTTTGAAAGACTTTCTATGTTTAAACTGAATGCTAACAGAAGCAAATGTCATTTCTCTTGTGACAGAGTGAAATATTTAGGTCATTGGATAACTGAAAAGGGTGTAGAAGTAGATGCTGACAAAGTGTCTTCTATTCAAAAAATTCCAACACCAAAATGTGCTAAAGAAATTCAATCCTTCCTACAGACTTGTTCCTGGTTCCGGAGATATGTCCCACATTTCTCTGAAGTTGCTAGGCCCCTTAGTGACTTAACTAAAAAGAATAAACAATGGACATGGGGTGATACAGAACAGAAAGCATTTGAAGAGTTAAAACGACGATTGATCTCACCACCTGTGTTGTCTCAGCCAGATGGATCTAAACCATTCATTATAAGAACTGATGCCAGTAATTATGCTCTAGGAGCAGTCCTTATCCAAGGAGAAAACTCGGAAGAACATGTGATTGAGTATGCCAGTCGATTACTCAGTTCGGCAGAAAGAAATTATTCCACTACCGAAAGAGAAGCTTTAGCGGTAGTATGGGCTCTTGAGAAGTTCCGCGGCTATGTAGAGAATCAAGAAATCATTATTGCATCAGATCACCAACCCTTGAAGTGGCTTATGAGTATTAAATCGCCATCCGGACGCTTGGCTCGATGGGCTCTTCAAATCCAGTCATATCATCCGAAGATTCTTTATACTCCAGGAAGATCTAATGTAATTGCAGATCTTCTGTCCAGACCATTTGATACAACGGACAAATTCGTTTGTAACTTAAACACCATTTCCATAGATTTACCTTCCCGGAAATCTGAAGACATTCGTGAAGAACAATTAAAGGATGAGGAGGTAAGAAAGATTATAGATTGCTTTGAAAGTGGACGGAAAGATGAAAATTATGTGAACTGGACAAGTAGAGGTTATCTGATGAATCAAGGAATACTGTATCGATATTCACCTGAAACAGAATCAGAAGAAGCACAGCTAGTTGTCCCTTGTCATGAGCGAGAACGAGTCCTACAGCAATATCATGATTCTCCCACTGCAGGACATTGTGGAGCTGAGAATACATATCAAAAAATTTCTTCTAGATATTTCTTTCCTGGTATGAGAAAGTTTATCGCTGAATACGTGAAAAATTGTGCTGAATGTAATCGGTACAAACCTAACAACCAGAAACC
>JAPDSC010074109.1:0-34696 GCA_026290005.1 Latrodectus geometricus | reverse complement strand
TTTAAAATACTCACTGTGTCTGATAGTAAGTGGGAAGATCTTTTTCTAAGGCCTCCAGAGAGAAAATTTCCATGGTAAGAGGCACACCATACCCATCGTTGACTTTTTTGGTTTGCTCAGGGAATTTGTCTACAAGCTCCGTCAAGCCCTCAATAGTCCTGGGAACATTTTCCAATGGCACAGTTGCATAGTAGTTGATGTCCATTGAAGCGGTGTCACTAATTTTTTCCTTGATTTTTTCCAAACTACCTATATAACAAATTGAATTACAAGAAAAATTATTCTGCCAATGAAAGAAATATTGTGAAAAGAAAGTAATACATATTCTCTTTCTAAATACATATTGTTTTTCAAGAAATTGTGTTGCAAATTAAAATATTACGAATTTTAGCAATTTGCTTTATCTATTGAATCCGGGTTCCTGGTTTGTTTCATTTCAATGATCATTTTTTTCACATGAAGGTTAGTTAGACCGTGATCTACAGTTTAAAATGGATTCCTAATCTCTAGAAGAACCAAATCCATTTGAACCTGCATTATTAAATCTTGCATTTTATGCTGTTGCAAAGATTTGTGTAAAATGATTATTTTCATTATAATCTTTATGAAATCAAGATTAATTTAAAAAATTAGGTGACTATACAAGATAATCTCTAATTAAACAATTTATGAAATTCTTTTTTCTTTATTTTTAAAAAACTTTCTAAAGCACTTATCAGGACTAACAAAAGATATAATGTTCTTATAAAAGTTATAAATCTATTGATTTATTTTGAATTAAAAATAACGTAAACCTACTCTGAATATAATATAATATTTTAATAATAGTAGTGTTATTTATGATCAATATTTATTCACTAGTAACTTGCTCCATAATATCAATAAAATCCTAATAAATTTAAATTTTTATGAATATTTAATACAAGATTGAGATACTCAAATGTTGATCAAAATTTTCTGTCAATAATATGAGGATTTATAATTTTATCTGTGAAGGTTCTTATATCGTAAATAAATTTTTTTTATTGATTTTTATATAGTTAAAATTTCGTCGTTAGATGATTCTAAATTCATAATAACAAACGTGTACATATGTAAATAGAAAAATGACATAAATTGAGAAAGTTTTCTACGTACTTTTTTATTTGTTTTATTGTTGCATTACTTATGGGAAAAATTCCTCCTTTTCTTTTTTTGCAACAGAGCACCACATTATTCTCTATGAAATTTTTTAGGAACTTTTTCTCTCATTTGTATAAATGATATAAATATCGCAAGTATATGAAAATTTGCATAACAATGTAAGCCATGTATCATCAATAAATATTATATTTATTTCTTTTTTCTAATGGCAACACTTGTATTTAAAGCCTTTCGTGACTTTTATAACTTATGTAAATTTTTATATAGTTATGTGTTGCATATACGATACCTGGTTTACCATAAAAAATTGTACAATATCAATAATTAAATGTGTTTATTACAATTATCTTTCTTTTTAATAGATATATAACAGCACTAATAACGTATAAATATTTTTGTTATGTGTAAAGCCTAATTTTTAAATAAGATAATTGAATTAGAAAAATAAATACTGCTATAAAATATTTCAAAGTGAATTCTATTCTTCTAAAATAATAAGCAAATCTATTTTAAAAAATTATAAGTTAACGTGTATTTGAAGTGGAATTTGTCTAAAAAACAACATACTTCTTAAATATATCTTATTTATTAATGACATACCTTTAAGTCCAGATCCAAAAGAACCAGATTTAGAGTTGAGTTCACCTTGTATTTCTGCCTTAACTTGCATTTTATCAGCTTCGTTTGTGGTAGTGAAACGAACTGAAGCTACCAAATCTCCTCCATACCTTATAGAACGGATATAGTGAGTAGGCATAGTGCCCTTAAACATAGATTGCCAATTTGGGATGGGTTTTAAGTCACTAGTCAAAGTAAGTATCACCTGCAATGAAAACACTGATTAAATAAATATTTTTTTAAGAATTAAGTAATAATGTAGCTTCTTTGTGATAACTGAAAATAGAAAAGTGGTTGCGTACCGTTTCATAATGAACCTTGACCAGTAAATCAACTTTGTTTTGAAAAGAGGAAGAATCTTTCAAGTAGCTTCCCATTCCTTGTATGTTCGCAATCCCAGTTTTCAATTCCAGTGACAGCTTTCCAGTGACGTCTAAAAAGTCAGTGGCTTCCGATATTTCAGAAACTACCTTGTACTCTGATGTAGTCATGTAACGTTCGATTTTCTGAAAAACATGATTTAAAATCAATATTATAATCTGTATTGTATTTACTTTACCCATTTTTATAATTCATTTATTTACCCTTGCTTTCAACACTTCTTCTTGCCTAAAAATGTCAGGACCAACGGTTTCATTTTTTAAGTCATATGTTCTACCTAGAAGAGCAGGTATGACATAGTAGACGAGTGAGGACATTAACACCATTTTGGCTTCTTAAATTCAGATCCTTCAACGAAAGATCTCCAATTCGGCTTGTAATCTGAGGTTCCCTTAATACAGAAAAAGAATTTTAATAAATTTTAATATAAATAGTTGCTTTTAACTGTAAGAATAATTCAAATTATTATAGTAAATGTCTATAATTTATATTTCTTACTCTTTAGATTTAACTTCGATTGAGTAAAATATTTAAAATATCTAAAAATATTGAAGAATTTTAAATTGAAAACTAAATAATGTAAACACTTTACTTTCCAATATATATACAAATCTTTTTTGCATGAATCTTATATATATATATATATATATATATAAAATTCAATGCATATCTCTAGAAAGATGTAGATAATGTAAATTATAATTAAAAATTCTGAAAATTATTTAGTAAAATCCTTAACCATCATGAATACATTTAGTAAATTTAACAGCATTATGTAAAATTCTCATAAATTTCAGGAATTTTTAAAACATTTTCATTCATTTTTTTTTAAATTTAAGTTATAAGACTATGATGTGTTTTATATTTTTTATATTTTACCAAATAATAAACTTCTTATTCAATAAAATGTAATAAAAAAAATTTAATTGCATAAATTTTAATCAAATTGATCTTTTGAAGAACTATAATTTTGTGTCTTATGTTTTTGTTACGTAATTACAAAAAATATTAAAGATTTTTAATGCCTATTTCCTAAAAAATATTGATTTCTATAGGACAAGTTTTAATTTATTATTTCATAAACTGATATTATTTTAAACTAAATCTTTTTAATATTAAGAGCATTATAAAGGAATTAATTTCATAGCAAATTACTTCCATTTAAAAATTAGTAAGAGTTTACTAATTCAAAATAGATTAAATATGCGTATATCATATTTTATCATATACAATATTCAAAATATAATAAATTAAATGCTTCTTTTAAAAGATGTTAAATGTTATTTTAAAAAATATCTTTATATCAAATTTTGCATTCACTGAATAGAAAGATTGTCTCGATTTTAAATTATAGATGTTGTTATTTAATATAACAATTTTTTTGCGTTATTATAACTTTTAAACTATGTTTTGAATTTACTTATTAAAATTTTTTCTTGGAAAAAATATATTGTTTAATCAAAGTAAGATTATGTGTGTACACGTTATAAGATACAACTCAACAAACCTTTCTGTGAACTATTCTAATCTCAATTATTTGAAAATAATTATAAAACTGGAAAAAACTGTGAAAATCCTTACTTACCCCTAAGAGAACAGGATGGAAGGAGGAGATGTCGAAGAATGAGGGATCAATTACAGCCAACACCTTCGTAACCCCTCCACCGAATGGTTTATCTTGAAGAAAAAAATCCCTTAATCCAGACGAAGTGATAAGCAAAAGCTTGACTAGTAAGCAATAACAAATTGAGCAGACTTTTTCTAAAACTATTACCTAAGCTAGATATTTTATCTTCTTATCAAGTGTATATATTTCTCTGCTTTACAAATTACATCGAGTTAAGTTTTTTCTTATAAAGATAGTTGATTACATTTAAATAGAGTTGTTTTTTAAGCTTTGCATTTAACTCACACATAGAAAAGAAATAATTTTTATTATTCAAAATCTATCAGTTAATAAATTTAATTATTGAATTTTGAATCATTATTTAAATTTTAAGCTAATGAAATAGGAATTTTTCGCTATTATTGAAATAACATTTAATTATAATGCACAAATAAATTTATATTATCATATTTTTTTACACATTTTCTTTATGTTATTCAATGTTTTATTACTACACAGATTGATGAAATACATGAGTATATTAACATGTTTTGAATACACTTAACATTCTTTTGAGATTAAACTCTTGTCTAGTTTTAAACAGATCAAAATTTATAAATCTGTAAAGCATAATTGATCATTAAACTGTTAATCTCTAGTATTTACATTTAATATCCTGTGACATATTTAGAATAATTCCACAAAATTAATTCTGTCAAAACCTGTTAATTTTAATAAAAATCATATTGTGAACATTTATAGTACAGTTTTCGGATTTAAAAACTTTAAACATATGCATGTTAAACATTGTTAAATTTGAAATCAAGTTTAAATCTTGACAAAACATATGTACATTATATGAATTCTAAAAAAACAAAAACCATTTTGAAAAAGTTTCATGCGTATTGCAATAAGTTATAAGCTAACAGTAATTATCTGTAACTGATAATAAGATTATGAATATGATTTTTTGTTCTTCATTATAATCTTTGCTATTTTAATTAATATTTGATTCCGGAGTTATTAGGAAACACTCATCAAACTTTCTAAGGCCAAGCTTGCAGCAGAATGGTTAGCGCTCTTACCTTCAGATCAGTAGTCCTTGAGTTCGAACCCCACTTTGAATCGTAGTGTGAAAAAAGTGGCCATTGACCCACAAACAAATAAAATCAAAGTTCTCCCTTTAATGTCTTTACTTACTTCCATTGAGTAACCAATTTCACTTAAGCACGTTAATTTAAAT
The DNA here is from genome assembly GCA_026290005.1 of Latrodectus geometricus. Classification (NCBI taxonomy): domain Eukaryota; kingdom Metazoa; phylum Arthropoda; class Arachnida; order Araneae; family Theridiidae; genus Latrodectus; species Latrodectus geometricus. The sequence continues at coordinate 29,705 of JAPDSC010074109.1, read as the reverse complement.
TAATTAAAACCTAAGTTTCATACTAAATTATTAAAAAAATTAATAGTTTAAATCAATTTCATTTGTTTATACCTAATGATAATATTTCTGGTTAATTCTATTTTCTCAGTACTTATTATGAAGTTTATTTCATCCTGATTAAATTCTAATATTTTTTTCTCCTTTTCAAATATTCTATTCTTGTCATCTTAGGATTTTAAATAATGGTCTCATAGATTTTAAACATAATTATTATAACTAATGGTGTCAACCAGTAAATATACTAATTTTCTTCTAATACGTATGTTCTAAATGTTTTTGTATATGTACAAGTATGTTCTGAAAACTTCCTGTCAAACCTAAAATCTATATCAAATTAGCTTCATACCTTGCAAAGTTCACTTTAAGTGGACCTTTAATTTCTTTTATTACTTTCAGTTGATAGATTTTAATTTGTATTAATTTGTACGATATGTTTGTCAAAAATATATATAATTTAGGAAAATCATTTTATGTACTCATATTTTAAAATCAAGGTTAAAATCTAACAAAATCGACTGTGGTGATTTATATTTTGTATTTAATATTAACAGTATCGCCAATGGCTGAGTGGTTAGTGTTCCTAACTTCTGGTGTGTTGTTCCCAGGTTCGAATCTCGGTTTTGTCATGGACATTTCCTTTCTGTATCTTTGTCTTTTCTTTTTCTGCGATAATGGATGAATGTGGCCCGTCCCATAAACGGGTGTTTTGTGGTGTGTACTGAAAAGGTCGAGCTCCACACCAAATTACGGTTCAGTTGCGAAAAATGAGCAGCACACTCTGTAGTACCAACCTAGCTGGCACACGAAAACATCAACAATTGTGTAAATATAAATTATAGATGTTAGACCATATATCTCTTTTTGTGCATTGAATTTGCAATATTTTATTTTTGCAAAGAAAAGTTATTTTTTTTAATCAAAATCGCAAAAACTTAAAATGTTTTATTTGTTTCGTAAATTTATTATTTAATTTTTCATTTTTTGTTTTACATCTTAAAAAAAATTACTTAAAATCAATATATTTTTTCAAAATAAGTTAAATGATATTCAATCTATAAAGATTTCAACTTCATTTTATATTTTTATTGAATTTTATACAATTAATTTCTTTTCATATCAAGAGCAGAAAATACAAAATTTAGATTTTATATTTTAAAAAATTTATATAATAATTTAAAACGATATCAAACTTATTAGATATTTGCACACTTTGATATATCATCACTTAAAAAGAACTATACATTTTCACTTCATAATTACAACAATGAAACAAATTTATTGGGCATTCGATCCCTGATATCCAATTTGAAGTAAAGTATTTTTCAAATATTCTGTGAAAACAGTTAAAAAAATTAAATTTAACATTAAAATTACTTAAAAATCCACTTTTAAATTTAAGTGATTATATAATGTTAAAAATGTAAAAAAAATTGCCAGCAACACCTTGTGTTGGTGCGTTAACTAATAATAAACAGAATTCTATCAAATTCTGATTTAAACTAAAGTTATAGCAAAAATAAAAGGAATCAATAAGAATTTAGTGATCAATGTTTACCACCATATCAGGAAACTACACTTAGAAATTCACAAATATACAGAAAAATTCAAAGAACCTATCGCGTTGATTCACATAAAACGTCAAATGGAAGAAACAACCTAAGTTTCATGCTTAAAAATACTTATTACTAAATATACATATCTCTTACAGAAACAAGCTACAGCTTTTCTGAAGTTAACGCTGCAGCTTGGTTGTAAAAGTGTTACTCTAGTATGACTCCAGTGTTACTCTTGTGTCTGGCAGGAAGTGCATTTGATACTTGATCTAGTTTAAAATCGTCGTAAAGCGAGGGCCTATTCACATTTAAATTTACATAATTAAATGTTTCGTCCAAAAGAATGGTAAGGAGTAAAGAAAACGAAGCTAACTCAGGTTTTGATCTCGTGTCTTCAACGTTGCTTAAAATTATGAATCCTTAGCAGTATCTAGCTTTTTATCAGATATCAAAGTTCAGCAGAAATAAGTAACTGGAAACGTATTAAAATAATTTCATTTATTTTCACTGCTATAAATTAATGATTAATTTGTTTTACTATAATAAATATATGTAATTTTTGATAACATCTATTACAAAAAATACCAATGAAAATTCTACAAAAAAATTTTTAAAATAAGGAATTTTTACTATACAATAGCTATCTCTCTCTATTGTATAGTAAAATTCATTATTTTTGTAAAAACACTTGGAGTTTTTTTCTCAATTATTCCAGTGTTTTCCTTTAATTTCTTTATTTTCCCTTCAGATTCTTCCATTTTCCTAACAAATTAATTTACTTTTATTTTTATGACCGCATACAATTTTTTTAAATAAATATGAAAATGCATTCAAGGGCATAATAAAATAAAATATCTTCTTATTTTAGTGCTACTCATATGTACATATGAATCATAAAAAGTCATATCAAAAGTTGTAGAATTTTAAATTAATAAATGAAATCAGATTTACTTGTATTTTTATGCTAAAATTTTTTGAGTGAAGAAAAATTGGAACCTAATTATATATTTGTAAAATTAGAAAATATTGTTAAACTAATGCGTTTTTATTGTTGAAATTTTGTATTTTAAGTAAAATATATTTGAAAACACATTTTAAGAACAAGAAAGTAAAATCTTAAAATTTATAACAAGTACATAGACATGATACACAACCCTTGTAACATTTCAATAAAATAAATAAAATGAGTGACTTTCAGAGATTTTCAATCTGATAAAATGTCTCTTACTCAAAACATACACATAAAATAAATTGAATTTCAAATTCTCAATACGTTCAAGATGTCTGATATAATTTATCAAGATATACATTTCCATTGATGTAGCATTTTATTTTCAGACAGTTTGATCAAGTTGCAAAAAGTGCGATTAATGTCGATTTTGCAAATCTGGTATTAAACGTGATTCCGTAAACAATTTAGCTTACAAAAGGAATCTAAATTGGTTCTAAGTAATAATCATTCACTAAATGAAATCCAAACCAATTTATTAAATTTCATTTTTTAAATGAATTTCTAATAATTTGAATATTTACTATTTAATTAAAAAAATATACATTTTGAATTTAATTTTTCGCACAATGTTAGATGAAAACCAAAATTATTGTCTAAACTTTTGGTTAAGAAAAATAAAAACATTTCTCAAATTTAAGATGCCAAGAATAATTTTGATTCAGTTGTGGAAATGTGCGTTATCACTTTCGTGGTGTGTTAAACAAGTAATTATTTTTCTGCTGATAGTGATTCGAGCTCAAATAGCATTTGCATTGTTTTTAATCTTAATTCAAATGATGTGCGTGGTATTTATATTTAAAACTATTTCTGTAGTCCTTTTTCATCTATAACCTTTGTATGTCCTGGCATAATGTCAAGTATTACTAGAGTGAATTCCTTTTGTTCTTGGACACAAGCACTGACTATTTTCTTGAAGAACTCTGAAATAAAAAGATCTAAAATATAAAGTCTTACTGATTACAATTTTGATGTATAACTTGATGTATATAAATGGTGTTATATAAATTATCTTTTGTAATTCTTTATATGTAAATATATACTGTCAAAGATAATAATATTGTATCTTGACCTGAATTGAATTTACATATTTCTTCTTAATTTGTAATATAATTAATAAATTGTTTTTATTTCATGTGTAATTGTATTTCGTGTGTGAATATTAATTCTAGAATTTTAGATATAAATTCATTTAATTTTCAATTAATTTTAAATCTTACATTAAAAACGAATTTGAATTTAATGAATAACTGATTTTATTGAATTATCTCTTTCTTTGATTTTTAAAACGCAGTCAATTTAAAAACAAAATTTAGCTAAATATTTTAAAATTATATTATCATTTTTTAATATTTTAATAGTTTTCAAAAAAAATGTATTTTATTATCATTTATTAAGTTTATTTTCAAATTCTATAACAATATTTCCATCTGTTATCTTTAAATACAAAAAATCAATTTTTACATCATGGGATTTCAAATCAAAGGTTGTGCTTTCCAATTCCATATAGTAGGAAAATCAACTTTTACATATAACGTTGTAATTTGGTGGCCAAAAATTCAACTATTTTAAAAGTAGACTTGGCCAACTTCAAATATTGGCTTATCTGACGATTACAGGATCTGATAAGCATTTCGTTTTGCATTTGAAATTATAGTCTTCTACATAGACTTATATATACTTTTATGCTATACATAAGGACATGATTGGAGCTACAACTCATAACCAATGGTCATTAGTTATTCAAATCTCACAAAGAGAGCCATGATTTATATAAATAGATTTTACACAGAACTTTTAAATTAATCTTAAAAAATGGAAATATTATTAAATGTCTTTGTTTCTTAAATATAAACTGATATTATCTACCTTAAGAAGAGTGACTAGAGAAAAAGCAATGCTTTAATACAAAACAAAGAATGGATACAACATTATTGTATTTTCTAATGATTTGAAAATCAGTGGTTTTTATGAATCTGGTATATATAGTTTTAAACTAGACATCAGTATTTCCTATCAATTAGGAGACCTTTGTGCAGTGTCTCAAGCTAAGATTATATCAATACAATGAGTTCAGGAAACTACTACTTTAAGAATAAGACATAAATATATATCTATTTGCATAGTCAAACGGTACTTTTGTCATATAAGAAAAGGGTCTGTTGATTCCAGATTTGCACTTAAACGGAGGTGCAAACTAAGCAACAACAAAATTGCTTATATTTTGTTCCTGCCCATTGTGAGATTTCCAGCAATGAATTGACTGATAATTAGGCAAATTTAGCAAGGTTCTACAAACAAGCAATTTGGCCTCTCATCAGCATGTTCCTAATTCTCATTTTGAGTTCAGGAAATCACACAAAATAAGATTTATCTCTGAACGTCAATCAGAGTGGAAGAAGTCTCAAGGAATGAATCAATCAAAGAGTTTCATGAAGATAACTTCTAAGCAAATCAAAACGTTTATTCTAAATAATAATAAACGTTCACAGGAATAAATAAACTTTTTGAATCTGATTATAACAACTTTTATTACGTATTACAATAACCTAAAATAAGGAAGACTGTTAAGGTTAATTTATATAAAAGCTGTAAAAACTTAATATGCAAGATTAGCAAAGATTATTCTATTGTTTAAAGATAGATCACGTTTTTTATGAATGACTTACCTTTAAAAACCTCAAATTTAGAACTTGTGGTGCAACATCAAACATCATGACTTTTATAATGTCTCCATCAACTGATTTGAATTGTTTCAAATCTGCAAGACTGTTATGTGCATATCTATAGGGTTATGCCATAGACTAACTTACAATATTGTATGACGATCCAAGTAAGCCATTTGTCCAAAGTACACATGGCTTTTTCGTCTTCTGTTGTACTCTAATTTCAACAATATAGAAATGAGATTATTTTATTTTAAAATAAATATGCTTAAAATAATATTTGCTTTAATACAAAATATGTGTTTCTGTAAAAGAATATGATTATTTTAATCAAACTAATTTTTCTTGTATAAATATGAGAGAGCAATTATTATAATTCAAAATGTCAATTTTTATGGCAATATTATGCATATGGCTTTTCTATCTTCTGTTTTATTCTAATTTAACAGTATAGAAATGTTTAATATACTAAAGATGTTTTATGAAATCAAAAATCTTTCTGTAAGAATAGTGGAGAGAAGTTATTTTAATTTAAAATATAACTGTGCTTCAGGATTATATTTATGATAAAAGTAGAATCTTTGTAACTATTTGAATTGAAGTACCATTTCAATGACTTTTAAACTGAATATACCTGAATTAATTTAAAATAATTTAATGAATCCAGTAGAATATTACTATACTGGAATAGTTATATAATCCACTAGAAACCGTGAATCATTTTTAATATTCTTAATGTGAGACAACAAAGGAATAAATAATTTTTATTTATTCAACAGCTTTTAAGGCACAAAATTATATTATATTGTTTACATGAATTTTTTGTTTGGCTGATTTCGAAATGTTTTGATTGCTTGAATAATCAACATTATGAAAATGTTTCGTTCAATAATTACTCAAAATTTTATTTAATTATTTATTTTCATTGTTTGAATTTAGAATTTTAGTTTTTCAAGTTCTGAATGAGAAATTAAGATATAAATTACTGAACTAAACTTGTAAAATGCTGCTGTCTAATATCCAAGATAATCTCTAATAATCAATAATCAATAAATCTAATAATGTATAATAATCAAGATAATCTAAATTCCTCAATTCAGACAATTTTACTCCATTCAACAACAGCCTAATATTTGATAATACTAGACTTTCATTTGGAGTTTGTGATCAATGAATACTGTAATCCTATTTTTCAAATAAAAAGAATGATTGTTTTATCTATTAAACATTGATTTGTAAAAAATATTTATTTTGATTTTCAATCTTTCCAATAAGATGTTTGAAAAAATACAAGTTAGGATGTGATCAATTTATCTTGTTACCATTTGTGTTATTCATGGTACTACTCTCATTTAATCTCTTCTCATGGTATTCTCCATATTCCAACAAAGCAATCCTCAATTATTCTAGGAAAGGATATTACAGATATAGTTCTTAAGATTCTTCCATGATCAGGAGTTTCCTCCAAATTTTGGTGCATCTAATATTTTAAAGGCTTAGAATACTAAGTTGGATATCTAGCAAGTTTAGCCTATTATATTTTATGTACACCATCAAGTACATGAATTTTATACATTTGATTAAAGATGGCCAAGGAATTTTCTAAAGTAACCTCATCTCATTTGTAAAATTTTCATCGAAGCATAGCTCTTTTTGCTTAAAAATTTTGATCACTTACACATTTTATAGTATCAACACAGACAAAGCTTTTCTCTGAGATTTTATAATTTCTTTTTGACGTTGTAATTTTAATAATGAGCATTCAAATATTTTTATAGACATTGCTTTAATTTTTCTTTTCATTCGAATCACATGCGATTTACATGTGAAGCTGAACCAATAAAATTAAATAGTTTCATTGATTTGCGCATTAATTCATTACTAATTTTTTAGAAAGAACTTACTCAAACGGGATAATCATTTCAAAATAGATATGAGCATCGGTTCCATCTACATTCAAGGTGGGCTTCGAACCCACGAGTTCTTGAACTGAACGCAGAGCATTAAATATTCATCTGTCATATTGACAATTAAAGCATGCTTAACAAAACATGAAAACTATATTTTTTATACATGTTCTATATTAAAGAAAATCCGTTTTTTGCTAGCCTCAATAAATTTACTTTATGAGCAGAGCAGTTACGTCATTTCATTAAACTTCAGCTATTAAATAAAAACAAATGATCAAATGAAAAATGACCATACTGATGACCATACTTGAATGAATGATAAAATATAATGTTTGACCATGATGAATGATGATAATGATTCATCATGGTCAAATGACCATACTTGAAAAAATATAATCTTTTAGAAAATCAGTAAAAAATATAAGCAAATTAAATAAAACAATAATAGACTGTCAATGATTATTTTTCTGTAATTAAAGAAAGTGATTAAAAGATATTTGAAAATAAATATCTGCTCATTTTCATTCGAATTTTAAATTAAAAATTATGTGACACTAAATTAATAGTTATTTGTTCATGAACTCACATTCATAATTATTAACGCAGGGTTATATATATATATATATATATATATATATATATATATATATATATATATATATCAAACATATACACATTTATTTATCTTTTTTTAAGTTTATTTTCATTCAAGTATAGTATGAATAGTAGATAGAAAATGCATTTTAGCAGCATTTCTTCTTCTTAATTAGCCTTACATTACTGAATGAGCCATAGCTTGCCTCACAGTCTCTTTCCAGACAACTCTGTCTTTAGTTTTCCTCTTCTAATTGGTTATCTTCAAGCATTTTTGGTCATTACGCACATCATAAAGCGATATTCTTTTTTTGTCTTTCTTTTTATACGTTGCACATTGTCTTCCAACATAAGAATTATGCCACACGATTATCAGTTTGTCTCCTTATGTGGCCTAATTTTAGCATTTTATTATTTTGCTTAGCTTTCTACCTTATAACATTATTACTTTAGTTATAAAATTGAATGGTAGGTAGATAGGAATCAAATTTGTATTTTTAAAGAAAGAAATTTATAAGTTTCGATTTTTATGATGGCTTTAATCAGCTCATGCAAGTTTTGAGTGAAATTATTGACTACATGTATTGTCCGTAAGCCTCATCTTAACCCCTGAACTGACAAATGATTATGACGAAATGATAATCATTATATGTACGCAATTGTTGTATGAAATTGATAGATATCTGAATGGTTTTATCAGGACAGGCCTTATGCAGTGTTCTGGTAAACAATGGGCATTATAAAATCTCTAGCAACTAATATGGCCTAGGTTTCAAGCACGTTGATGAGTTTCCTACTCGTCTATAGAACCTTATTTTTTAATAATTTAGTATTCTTTATCTCTTATGAGTAATAAATATCTTTACATTACTCTTTATTAAATCCTTATTGTACCAATATGCTTTTTTATTGTTTGTGAATAAGATTATGTTTTTTTGATATCTGTCTAAATTTGCTATCTCTTTTACAAATTCGTCAATGAAGTTTTAGAACAATTTTTATCTTTGGATTTTTAAGCATGTTTGTTTATTTATTATCAAGATTACTACTTGCTTTAAATAGATTTGATGTATTTTTATGCATTTAAGTATGAAAATATCTTTTAAAGTTAAAAAAATAAATTGAAATTACAGGAAAATGAATTTGAGCAAAACACAAATTGGTCTATTAATTTTGGTTCTTGTAGTTGCAGACAATATTTGAAATTATCAGAGCTTTTGAAGTGTATCCCTCATAATATTATGACTTCCAGATTTTGAGGAAGAATGAACGGAGAATGTGATTATAAATTAAGAGTAAAAATTTTGTTGATCACTCAGGTGTTTTAAAAATAATAAAAAACGAAATTTTGGATAATTTTTTATAATAATTGTTAAATTTTTGCACTTGATGCAAACTATGAACTTAATAATGAACTAATAATTTTTTCAGAACTAAAAAAATATTATTCCTTAATACAAAGAAGCGTATCAATACAATACATGGTATGAAGTTTTGCACTAAAAATTTTCCGTGGACTTTTGATATTAAAACTATGATATCCTATTTACAAATTCAAACCAGTCCTTATATTTTATTAGTGATGTTGGTATTTATCAAACTGATATGTAAATATTTACAAGTTTCAACTGTACATAATATTTATCAGTTTATTTTATGTTTTTATTTTTTTCCTCCGCAGCTACAAAGAAATTACATACTTAAGTTTAAATTAACTTATCATTAAAAGGTTATCTCAGTTCAAAATTACGATTTTAAAGATTTCCTTTATTTTTTATTTAAATGTCATGTGTGCTAAAATTATCAGTACTTCCACGTAACATCATTAATAGTATTTATAACAGTTAAATTTAAAAAAAAAACAATTAAAAAAACACCTTGTTTAGTTTTAACACCTGTATGCACACATATATTTTATGAAAATTTAATTCTTCGTATACCATAAATGTAATGAGAGCATATGTACAAATATATATTTTAAAGTAATTACATTAGTATAACTTATCTTCGAGTATTTTGACAGAAAATTTGTGACAAATCTGTTTCCTACTTTGAAGCGCATTTTTGCGCTTCTTCTAGTATTGAAAATGGTAAAAAGTATATAGAAAATGGTAAAAAGAAATCGATTTTTCTGTTTTTCTCAAACCAATATATTTCGCTTGTATTATTTAGAAAATATATGAAAAGTATTTAATCACCATTACAATTTAAAATAAAACTACAATATAATAAAAATTAAATTACATTTATTGTACAAGGAATTTATTTTTCGAAACAAATCCTTTTAGGATTATTTACATGCACTTAGTAATAAATAAACATGTATATTATAATAAACACTATTCTCCTTTTTTCTACTGAAGCAATTTAATAAACACTTTTTAATCTTAAAACCTTAAATAGTGTTAAATTTTGATTAATTACTAATGACACAAGTTTTTAATATTGATAGTACTTTATGCTACTGTATTTTAAAAAGATATTTGGTTGCTTTTCATTGCACATAAAACACATTTTACTAGAGCATCATTGGGATATGTTTTCTCTGGTAAAGATCCGGAACTGCGAATGACGGTCAAAGCAGCAGTATTAACATCATTGGGTGAAGCTTGCATTTCATATGGCTGAGAGGGGTATTCATCAACACATATATATTCGGTGGTGTGTCCAGTTAGAGTCCTTGCACTCATCAAATAACCTCTGTACATGGGCTCCCAAGATATTGGGCATCTGTCAGTTGCTGAGAACATGGCAATGGATGAAGAGTCTGGGGAGTAGCATTTGGCGCATGGAATACCTTTCTTTGGCAACTTCTTGGCGAAAGGTCCTTTGAAGGGATTTGCAGACTTCTCCAAATCAGTAAAGCGAGTTCCGGCTGAAAATAACATTTGAAAAATGTAAATGAAATGCAAGATAAAATTTTGTTTCATCAAGTTAACCACTTGTGAAAATTATATGCTAATCATTCTCGCATTGTAGTCAGACTTCGTGGATTTAAAATCACATATTATCAACAATATGTTTATATGTAATCAAATATTTTTGAAAATAATTTTTTTATAAATGTAATACCTCTCTTTCAAACTTTTTCCAGTAAAATTTCACCTACAGTTTTAAAAAGTAGTTAATAGTTTGAATAAAAATAAGTTTAATTTTAACCTAAAGTTTAAACTACGTTGTATAAAGTAAATACAACGTAGTTTAAACTTTAAGTTATTAAACTTTATTTTAAATTTACTTGGTTTTCCACATACTTGTGTGTTCTCTTTATGTATCTTAAATTATTTAAGTTACTTCATAACTCCTATCTTAATAAAGTCATTAACACGATCGGAAAAATGTTTGATTTCCTAAAATATTATTTAAATATTGGGTGTCATTTCAAATTTACATGTCTCTAAAATCAAAAGAAAACTTTAATTTTAAAAAAAATATTTTACATTTATATCTTAAATGTACTTTTTTACCATTAAAAAAATTTCCTTTTCTATTTGAAAATCTAAATACGAAATTTTAGAAGTTTTATTTTAAGTAAGCTTTATTAAACCGTGAACAATTATTTAAAGTTTTGTAGGAGAATAATCTTCAAATCTACAATGACGTATCCTTTATTAATAAATGTGTTTTATAGAAATGTAATACTTATAATACTCATACGACTGAAATCATAACCAATACTTTTTTCTCATAACAACATTCTAGTTTCAATGCAAGAAATGGTATTAAACTTTTAAGTTACTAGCTCAGTAAATATAGCTCGACACTATTATGATATGAATTATTATTTTTTATTTATTTTCATTATACCAAATTTCATACTTACAAATGTTTGATCGCCTTTCACCGCTTTCCAGTTCATATCCTGGTTTTATGTCTTTTGGTGAACAGGAATAAGAAGCACTTCCACCGATTCCTTCTTCCTCGGAAGCAAAGGTGAACCCTTTGTAGAGTACAACTGTTTTGGGAGCTGTGCAATTGTCATTTCCCCACTGGATATATGTGTCACTGGCGACATCATCCCATTTGACTGAAACGATTAAAAAAATCTCGTGAAAAAAAGAGTATATCTCCTTTATCTTAATGGAATACATAGAAAGAAGATTTTGAAATATAATAAAATTTGCTAGAATTAAATATTTATATTTTATTGCAGGAAAATTTCTTAATATCTGTCATTCATGATACCTAAAAATGTTTTCACTTGTGTATTAAAGATGAATAATTATCTTCTAAAAGTGAACTACATTAAAATGTAAAAAATAACTTACTTTAAAGCAACGGAACTGGAAAGTACCATCGAAAGAAATATTAATAGATGTGAATTGTATTTAATTAAAATTCATATTATTAATTATAAATAATTAATATAGAGTTATGTATTTAATTAAAATTCCTGCAATTTTATTATCCATATTATAATTGATATAAAAATCGATATTTGTATTATTATTGATTCTGCCTGCAAACTCAAAGCATTATGTCTTCAAAATAATTTATAAATTATGTATATACTATGAACAAATTATTAAAAATAATATTACACTTTGACATACAAATTTTAATGCTTATTTAATAATTTAAGAAATAAACTTCATTTATTTCCTTTACATTTTTATTATATACTTTGAACTCGACAATTGCGTAATAGGAAAAGAAAGAACTTAACAACCTTTTTCATTTGTAATTATATTTCTAATTTTAAAATTTTGTATTGATTCTTATAAAATACACTATAGAATATTTAATTATTTATTATATATTAAATAAAAATATTTTGTTTGTAATTTAAGCCTTATTTGAATGGATATTTCAAACTATAATTTAAAAAATGCATTGTTTTTATTTAATAAAATTGGATGATTATGTAAATTAAAACTATGAACACTAATCCTCTATTAATAATTCTTTGTTCTAGTATTTTTATAATTTTAATATTAATAATATCAAGGTTCTATCTATTATAAACAATTGTAAGTAATTATTGATATTTGTTTCAGTATATAAAACAAATATAAATATTATTAATTTCATATTATGACTTTTTACTGACTTTTAAAAGACATAATATACTGATTATTTAAATTATATTATGAAATATCTCCAATATATTTAGAGCACAAAAGTTACAATAAATTGGCATTTTTAAAATCCATATGAAAATAATACGTTGTCTATTGGAATTATTGATTTAGGTATTAATTTCTAAGGAAATTTTCTCTTGAAAATAACAAACTAATTATGAAATTTTAACCACTAAAATATACACAAATTTAAAAAAACAATAAATGATGAACATGAAAAAAGTAATTTACAAATCTAATTACATTATTGAAAAAATAAAAGGGCATACAACCTTTCTAAATATTGACTTTCAAATATAGAAATTTCATAACTTACTGTCTTGCTGAAAGAGAAAAGAACAATTATAAGTTTATATACTAAAGCTATATTATCAGAATAGAAATATTATAATACAATCTAGTAAAAGAACTTTTAAGCAAATTTAAAAAGAAGATATTTCAAATGTATTCTTTAAAATTTATTTACATAAAACTATATGGAAAACTTATAAGAACTAACAGAATATAACAAAAAATAATAATGCGTTAAAAATGTGTTTGAATCTAGACTATTGTATTACTTACATTTTTAATGACTCTTATACAAACTAAACTTACTATTTTTTTATTTATATTTCAGTAATAATTGAAAAATTTTTGTGTCCTTCATTACATTCATGTATTACATTAAATAAAAATTTACCATCTTTAGCTTCAACCTTCTGACGAGTTTATCAAATCTTCTATAAACATCATATCCGTCGTAGTTGTAAGTGTCCATGGCTGCATCCAATTGCTTTGGCCCTTGGGTTAAGTCCAGAGACCAGATGGTATCGTAAAAAACTTCTAAGGTCAATGTTATGTTCTTAAGGAGGAACCCAATCTACAAAAAGAAATTAGAGAAACGATATATAAAGATTTATTCATTAGATATCTGTCAGAAAAACTAAGAAATTAATTTGTTAATTAATCTATCAAATTATGAAGAGTAAAATTAAGATTACTTACATCTCGTTCCTGCTCTGGTTTCAAGTCATATGGCAATGATTTCGCCCATCCAGTAAGATCCAAACGAGCCCTTCGCATTTCATCAAATTTTTCTTCGAAATCCCTCAGCGCATTTTCCAAGTTCCTGTTAATAAGTAATAAGAAAAGATAAATAACTACAACGATAATTGCAGAATAAGGCAAATAATTAAATTTCTATGCCATTATTATGTATATATTACTCATAAATCTATTTTATAAATCTATTTCAATCTATATCATATTTTTACTCACAAATCTCTATAGAATATATATATATATATATATTTACATATATATTTACAAAAGATTGAGTATTTTTCTATTTTCCATTATATTTTACTGATCAGTTTAGGATTTAGAACATAAGTTTTTGATCTTTACTAATTTGTGCATTTACTATCGTACGATAAAACTTTTGAAACTATTTTAACTTTTCACTGATGCATATTATAGAAATATCATATTTGTATCATAAAACCCTAAATAAGGAATACTAAACATCATCTGAAAAATATTGGAAATAAATATCAACGTTTACTTCCAATTTTGATAAAGATATAGATATAGTTGATCTATCATCTAGGATCATTTTTATATTTTACTTTGAGTGTTCTGCATTAACTAAAATAAATTTGTTCAACTATTAAAGATTATAAAAATTTCTTACTTGTTCTTAAGAAATTGGAATTTGTCTTGATCTTCAGGGTCGGCAATGGTTGTCAGTGGGGTCAACTCAACGGACATTGGGATGCCTTCCTTCAAATCTGTTTCTTCAATCTGTTCTTTAAAACTAGTGATCAAAGTTCGCAATCCATCAATATTATTGGGAATAGATCTTAGAGGCACAGTTCCATAATAGGAGATTTCTAAATTAGCTTTTCCTTGCAATTTTTTCTCCAAGTTTTCCAGTTTGCCTGAGCAAAATTAAAATTAACATGTCATTTCATTTTTAATTTAAATTCGGTACATTGAATCTATTTTATTTTCTATATAAAAGAGAATTTTAATATCTTTTTATATTGTTGACGATAAATACTTTCGTTTCTTTGATATGCAGTGTATTCAATAAAAATAAAAGTCTAAATTAAATTTCTTTAAAATGTAATGCTAATGACTTATTTTAACCTAGATAATTAGTACCGATTTGTCTAAAAGATTCAAGTTACTTAAAATGGTTAAACTATTCTGATATAATTATACGTGGATGCATTAAATAAAACTGAGACCTTACAGGAAAAGGTAAGAAAATCACTTCATAAAAAATGTATCCAAGCAATAAAAAAATCAATGCATGTTCTGAAAGACAAGTTGAAAGCAAGAAAGGAAATCATATACAAAACATGACAGGCAAAATGCACAAATTCAAAAAATATTTGACAGCTATTTTATAACCTCAGCTGGCTCAAAATAGAGATTATAAAATCTTTTCTTCAAAATCATTGTATCTATAAAACATATCTATCATCTAAGAGAGGCATTAAAAGTTAACCCTTCTTTGCATAATGGTGGAAATTTCTCTCATAACCTATAATGCCCAAAAATTATATAAAAGAACAAGTTCACTTTAAGTTGATCGTGTTTGGATACCTTTTTAATGTCCATTGCATCAAAAGAAACATAGCTGTCAAAAATAAACAAGTGTTATTATCAGTGAAACGAGCTTAAAGTTGTCTCATTCCGCTGTTTGTTGTAGTTGCAATAAACGTATGATTTCGTTTATAATTTTGTTTTATTATATTAGAGTTTCTATTGCTAAAAAATTGAAAATGAGTGGAAGAAAGGTTTGTAACACGTGTTTCTGTTATTTTCCTCTTTTATTTCTATTTAGTACAAAGCTAATGATCTAACTTGGGATGATGATGGAAATTTTTAGCATATTGTTTTTTGCTAAATTTATACTATAAATATATACTAAGATTTTTTTAACCATTTTTCCTTTAATTTTGAACATGAATTATATCAACTTGATTAATTTCACCAATAATGAAAAAATCATGCAAAGAAGGATTAAGCTGCAAAGTAACTAAACATGAAAAATTGCATTAGAGCACTTAAAATGATTTTGCTATTTTAATCAAGATAAAATTGAAATAATTGCCTATAATTGGTGAATCACCTACTATGCTACATTGACATCTATGAGAATGATTTATATCCATATTTATACAAAAGAATTATTTTGTGTTCATTAACAAAAATTTCCTACCAATTTCTCTTAAGCCTTTTAGTAAGATCCTAAATGGAAATTCGCTATCAAGTTATCAATTATTTTTTTCCTCATTCTATCTAATGAAAAACCTCTGTTTCGAAAGATCGGTTACGCAAACTAAATACAGCATCTCCAAATGTACTTCGGTTTCAAAAGATTTTCAGTATTTCATTGTAGCTCAAAATTGCATTTTGTAAAGTATTTATTTATTGGATAAATATCTAATATTCTTCGTTTTATATTTAAGGTTTTATTATATTCTTTTTCATGAAAAATCTCATCTTTAAAATACTCTTTTTCGCCCGTGGAATTTTTCGCATAAAAGCAACATTAAATTTTTCCCCTTCTGAAAATCGCAAGAAATCATTTCCTTCTTTAAGCCACCATTAATGTGTTGTCATTCATGGAAAAACTTCCAAACTTAATCTGCCGAAAATGCACACAACTAATGTTATTTTAAAAAAATGATTTATCAGCAGTTACTTCTTTATGGATGAATTCAAAAGTGATCAACTGGCGAAAATAGAAAATTATTCTATATATTCCTTTCAAGAACCCAATCACTTATGTTATTCTGAAATCATTCTAAAAGTGATTCAGTAAAATCTGAAATATTGTTCGTTATGGAAAAAAGAGAGAAAGAAACTTAAGAAGATAATTCTTAAAAATAAAAAAAGAATAAGTGTATATTTATAAACTTAAAAGATATTATAATCCGAATATTCTGGTAAATACTAACAAGAAGTTATTGAGATCATTGAAGACATTTTAACACACACACACACAAAGATTTCACTGAAACATAGTTTTATTTTACATCTTATATTTTATCTATATTTTATATTAAATCTATTATTAAGGAATTTTTTACTCGTTGCTTACACATTTTTTCTCCATTATCTTACATTTTCCATACGTGGAAAATTCTAGAAAGATATTATTTTTTACAAAAAAGGTTATGTCTTCAATAAGATAACGCATTTGTTTTTGTTTTGAATAAATCTATATGACCCTCCATTAGTTATAAGAATTATGAAAAAATACTGCATAAAATTGGAAAACAATTGACTTAGCTTCATATTGCATATTAAATTAAAATAAATATTAATACAAAAAACATTAATATGTTGTAAAACACAGCTCTTTGAAGTTTACGATACACAATTATTTAGTTTGAAATTCCAAAAATTTCATTGTTCTATTTTACAATTCTCAGTTTTTAAAATTAAATTTGAAATTTGGACACAATAGGCATCATCCTTTTGTGTATTAAATTAAAATAAAAGTACATTTACGCAAAAATCATTTATATGATTTAGAATACAGCTCTTTGAAGTTTATAATTCATAAATATTCATCTTCAATTTTTAAAAGTAATCTTAGTATTCAATTTATAAACTCATGATCAAGAATTCATTTTCCCGTTCTATGAACTTACCTTCAGCAGCCAATTGATTACCACTGCCACCAGATCCAAGAGCAGCATTTACTTCACCTTTCACCTCCTGTGTATGACTGGTATTGAAAACGACAAACCTAGCAGAAGCTATTAACTCAGCCCCATATGTAATACTGGAGACATAGTGAGTTCCTAAGGCACCAACACTAAATTTCTTAGCCCAGCTATCATAAGGCTTAGCAACAGATTTTAAGGATTTCACTTTCTAAATAAAAAATGATTTGTAATTATAAAAAAGCAAATCACTCATTTTGCAGTTTAATTTCAAATAAAAATGAAAATAATTCAATTTACAGAATTTTTCTGATGATTAAATGAAGAATATTTATTTAAATGTTGAATAAAATTTAAACACATTCATGATAAAAGAATTATTAGCTATTTTTTTAAATAAACTTGCTGATACGTAAGCTTAAGCAAAAAAATCATTAGTCTATTTCCAAAATTCGGAAAAAATTCAAAGTATTTTAAAACTTTCCATTTGTTTGATCAAAATAAGTATGAATGATATGAATGATTGAGTTCAACTTTATGTTTATTTAACAAGTAAGAAGAGGGCTTTTAATAGTTTTCATATGATTTATAAAAATATAATTTGCTCAACTTCATAAAATGATTTGAATAGAACCATTTCATAAAATCATTTCAATATAGCTCAGATGACTTCAAGAAATGATTCTGTTATATATCAAAATAAAATTTAATAAATTTCCTCAAATCACACAAAAACAGCCTTTGTATGAAAGTTTCTTCCAAAAAATATAATTAAATTACCTTCGCAAAGTCCTTTTAAACAAATATACTATTTGCTTACATTATATAATGCATTTTATGAACTCTTTGGAAATATTATAATGCATTAGTTTAAAATTTCAAAAAAACACTTACAGATGTATATTGAAGTGTTGTGAGAATTTCAATTGTGTTCGAAAAGTCCACTTCATTTTTGATGTAAGCTCCTTTCCCTGCGATATCTATTATACCTGATTTTATTTTTAACGAAATATCACCTTCTATATTTAAAGTGTCTTGAACATCTCGCATAGATTCCGTAATTTTATACTCAGATTTTGTTGTTTGAAACTCCACTGCCTATAAGAAATAATATATCGTATTATAAACTTATAACATTTTTTGTCACATTGAGTGTTGGTTAAACTAAATTCAATAAATTTCTGAAGAAGCATTTTAAGTAACTGTATTTACTTTTTTATATGCTAAACAAATATTGTGCGCTAAGTTAAAACAGAACAATCTTCTGTATTCATACTCTTTGAAAATTAAAGTAATAAAAAAAGAACTACATTTTAAACGTATTAATGAATTTCCATTAAGTAATTTTATTTAAATAATGACATAAAAATAATAAAATTGTCATTACTGCAAAAAACAAACATTTATTAAAAAATTGAAAGTTTTTGGTGTTATATTTTCAATCAGATTTTTGGTAGGTAATAATTATTGATGAAATTCAAGGGAATAAGTTTCTAAAAATTATATTAGCAAATTATTTAATAATCTACCATCATAAAAATTACTAAGAAAAATTATTTCACTTCATATATACAATGAAATAATTTTTGTTATTATTATATAATGTTAAAAAATAATAAAAATTAAAGAAAATAAAATTATCATTCTAAGATGGTCTATTATATTGTGTTTTATTAAAAAGTTCATCATGCGAAGAAAAATTTAATGCACAATCTTTTTAGGAATGTTACATGAGATTTGTATTCCCAATAAAATTAAAAAATTTATTATTTTCTATACTTTTAATTTATTGATTCAGAGATTAAAAAAATAGTCTATATTAATTTAAATGAGTAGGATTTATAGTTAGGAATTGATTACCATATCTTGTTGATATTTAGATTTAAAATTAAGACTTATTGACTTTAAGCTAAATTTATATCTTTTATAACAAAGTAGAATAAAATTTAGAAAAGTATGCTAAAAATTAAGTAACGATGATGAGAAAAAATTTCATAGTTTAAAAAATTCCTTCTCATGTGACTCTTAAACTTTCTGAAAATTTACAAATATCATAAATAATATGTTTAGGAAATATTCCCGTGATTTATTTAATTGGAAACGTAATAGTAGGTTTGAGGCTTTCAAATAAATTAAACTTACGTCTGGATCATCAACATACTGCTTGTCAAAAATGGCAACACCAGGTTTTGTATATCGAGCATCAAATGTCATCCCCAAAAACAAGGGGATGAGGTATGGAGCAGTTAAAGTCACCATTGCCACTTATTAACTAAAAAAAATCATTAAACATTCTTAAAAAATAATATATCAACATATTATGAAGAGAAAAAATTTAGTTTTTAATTTAATAGCTGATTTTGCTAAGCAATTTTTACATAATATCTAAACTATTACTGAATAATTAAACATTTGTTTTTACAAAATAAAAATAAATATCTTATTTTAAAAACATCCTTCCCTTTACAAAAATCTATTGCAGTATTCTACAAAAGAACTTAAAATGAATAATTAAAATTTCTAATATAAATAAAAACTTTACACAATTTAGATCAGAAAATTTTATATTTATGAAAACTTAAATACATCGAATTTAGGCTCAACAGTTATATTTTTTAAATGAGAAAAATGTAACCGAATATTTTCATTTCATCTGATAAAATAAATACCTAAAACAACATAAGTGACGCAAATTCCTCAAAATTCTTATTCATATTTTGTTATTAATAATATATTAAAAATACATATAAAAAATGTATTTTAATTAAGGGTTGTAAAGGAAATACCCAAATCAATATGACACTTAGATTCTAAAACTCCACATTAATTGTAACTCGTGAATTTGAATTTCGTTTTAAAAAATCATTTAATTTTCGATTGGAATGAACTTTTATTCTTGGAAGTTTATCTTTTAACTAACGCAATGTAAATTATTTTAACTTCTCTTTAAGTACGATTTTATTGCACCAATTATATAATAAATTTAATATCCGGAAATATAACATTATAGAATCCTAATGTGTTACGTATCAGCACAGAAATTGGATACTCATATAGTTTATTTGTAATTATCAACATTTTTCTCAATATTTCAGAAATTCTTAAATACTGCTAGCTTCAGTGATAATAAGCTAGTTTTAGTAATAGTAACTACAAATTATTTACAATATCTTTCTTTTAATTCAAAGCTATTAATTTTATTGATATAAATAGCATTTTTATATAACAATCGAATTAACAATTTTTCAATATATATATTAAATGTGAATGCGTTACATTTTTTAATCCCTAATACTTTTGTATAAGCGAATGAGAAGAAATCAATATTTTTAAATAGTTCCTCTTCAGTTTTACAAAACTACTTTTATTTAACTCTTTATTAGTTTTCATCTTGAATTTGAAAAGATAAAAAATGAGATTTTTTTACCTGCCAGTCCTCTTGGTAGCGTCTTCTTTTTGATCTGACGGAACCCAAGAAGAACTCCTCAGACTTTGATATGATGCAGATTAAGAAAAATATTTTCTCCTTCTGGCAAAAAAAATATCATAAATTCAATCAAAGATGATCAAAAGATTGTAAGACTGGGAGACTAGACAGATTAAATTTCAACATCCTAGCATTAAAGACAGAATATGTTTTTAAGAGATGCAAGTTTTCAGTTAGTAATCTTATCAAATACAAAATATACCTTCAAAAGCATATTTTCCTACTTCTTACATATCTAACATATGCATTTTATTAGCTGAGCAAAATTTGTAGCATTGCCTCAGCTATTATTCTGATACTATTTTATCCTTGCTAAACTTCTTACGAAAATACCATTAAAAAAATAAATTATATTTACTTCAAAACAAAATTTGTTGAACT
This sequence comes from Latrodectus geometricus, assembly GCA_026290005.1. Classification (NCBI taxonomy): domain Eukaryota; kingdom Metazoa; phylum Arthropoda; class Arachnida; order Araneae; family Theridiidae; genus Latrodectus; species Latrodectus geometricus. The sequence goes on along the minus strand of JAPDSC010074109.1, from coordinate 8,333 downwards.
ATCATATGATAATATCCTTTCTATGAACTAAAATGTATGAGAAACTAATACTTTTCATGTATTATTCTTTATATCTATATACAATGAAGAACCTATTTTTTTCAATTTTATGAAAATTCCGTTAAATTATTTCTATTTCTGAACCATAATACACATCTACACAATCATCAGAAACTTACCAATTACTTATTGCTATAATTTACAACATATTCTATTAATATGTAAAAAGATAAATTTAAAAATGAAACTAGAGCTTCTTACTGTTTCAACTTTTATAAATTTTATTAGTTTACAGATTACTAGATAGATATTTTTAATAAATGCTTGTGTATTCTAAATTAAAAATAATAATAACTATGACTAATTTTGCTATTATAATTAATTGTATTTTATTTCCCAATAATGAATGTATGAGAAACTAATACTTTTCATGTATTATTCTTTATATCTATATACAATAAAGAATTTATTTTTTTCAATTTTATGAAAATTTGGTTAAATTATTTCTATTTCTGAACCATAATACACATCTACACAATCATCAGAAGTTTACCAATTACTTATTGCTATAATTTACAACATATTCAATTAATATGTAAAAAGATAAATTTAAAAATGAAACTAGAGCTTCTTACTGTTTCAACTTTTAATCTTTTATAAATTTTATTAGCTTACAGATTACAAGATAGATATTTTTAATAAATGCTTTTGTACTCTAAATTAAAAATAATAATAACTATGACTAATTTGGCTATTATAATTAATTGCATTTTATTTCTCAAATGATTTATTTAATATACTTCCAAAAACACTCTACGCAAAATAAGCTAGTAAAATTTAATTAATACCTGAATTTCATAATGTGTTTCGCAATAACCATAATGTTTATGGTAATCAGCTTGAAGTTATTTATTTTCAATTTTCCTTAACTTAATTAGTTTTTATAATTTTTCCCCACATAAAAGTTTATAGATGCAAGTTTTCGTCAATTGAACAGGTTCTTACTTTTTTATTTTCCCCATTGCCGGAGATCAACTATAACTACATAAACCTGCTAACAAAAAAAAATTGCTCTTTATTTCACCAAAAATATTTTTTTAACTTATCTATATGTATTTAGTTTTATTCAATTATATATGAGTTCATGTGCGTTAACATTCGTATGTGTGCGTACATGCATGGGTGGGATAGCTTATAAAAAAAATTAATATTAAGTTTGACATGAAAATTACTCAATCTTACAATCAGATTCATTTATTAAAAAATTTTATTTCAGTTACGAATCATATTGTTTGAGATTATCTCCAAAACTTATTAGATAAATATACTTTTATTTCATCAGTATTTTATCAAAATTACCCTTTTGTTATTGTCTGGAATAACGAGAAGATGTACAACAATTATACACTTTAGAACAAAAATAATTATGTTTTCTATATCTCTGTCTCTCTCTGTTTCTTTTAATAACTCAATAATATAATTTCAAACTTATTCCATTGAATAACATGATTTTTTCCGTATTCAATTAATTTACTTTTTGAGAAATTCTTAAGGTACTTGAAACTCGAAATTGTGAGAAAACTTACAAGAATATTGGAATTACAAGAAAATTACCGTCTTAAGAATCTGAAATAGTAAATACTTGTATAGTTAATTCAAATAATAACTTTATTTTAAAGCATAGTCTGGAGATTTAAATGCATTTATCCTGGGGAGATAAGAAAGGAAAAATAACCAATGAAAAATAGAACCGATTACCGAAACCATGAAAAAGGGGAGACCAATTTCTAGGTTAATATTATGTACAGCAAAAAAAGTTGAGTCGTTGGGTCACTCCTCTTGCCATTTTAAGATCATTTACATCCTTAACTGAAGCTTGAGAGTGATCTCGATAAAGGTTGCTGTGAACCAAGTGTTCTGAGGATGTGGTCTCATTAGTAAATTATTTTCCTTCCCTTTCCATGAACCCGAATGTGGAATTTCATCCACTTTAGATCATTATGTGAGTTCTTATTTGGGTGAACCGAGATAACTCAGACTATAGTACTTCTGTTGTGTAGGTTTGCAATTGCTTTTAAATTGGGACCTCATACAATTCTCATTCTTATCAAAACTTCTTTCAAAGGAAATAATATAATGAATGAAGTAATCAGATTCGATCATGTTGCTACGAAATTGAGGTCTATTTTTAATTAAAGACATGAATTAAATTATTAAATTTAAGACATGAAAATTATTCATGAAAAAACAATATTTCTCAAGATTTATCGATAAATTCTTCTCATCCCAAAAAAAAAAATGGTAGCATCATCAGTTGTTTGAAATAAAACAGCTTGACATATTTAATATTTAAAATCAATTTTAAACAATGCAATTTTTGGCATTTACATGTAGTCAATTTGGTACCCTAAAACATCTTACATGTTCTTTCTATTGCTCCAAAAAACTAATGCTCCTACACACAATTTTTACGGTTTATCCCCCCATTTGTTACACGTGTGCATTCTATGTTATCTCCAAACATGGCTGTTGTGAAATGGTTTTTATTATTTCTCGCTGTTTTGCTTCTTTAATTTGTTTGAGTGTTGTAGTTGGAAATGATTCCAAAGATAACTTTGTTGTCTTCTCGTGTTATTACATTTGAAAGTTTTGAAGCAATCGATATAATCTTCTTAATTTTCCTAAACGTAGAATAAAAAAATGCAATTAATTCCGAAGCCTGTCTTAACATTCTAACACATTTATATCGATTATGTGCTGTAATCACATAATGAAAAATTTAACATAACATTTATTGTTTAAAAAAAATAATGAGTAAAAAAGTTAATACCGTATATGAATAAAGTGTCATTTTTATTTTATTATTTTTTCTTCTCACTCATGTGCTTCACATCAGGATTGTTATCAGAAATAAGTCAGTAAAGTAAAAAAAATAATGATGAAAAGCTCTTATTTAAATTTGCATAGTAGTGACATCTGGTGATTATAAATATATTTAAAGTAAACAAGAAACAAGTTTCAATGAAACAGTATATTTTGAGATAGAAAATCAAAATATTTTTTATAACTCATATATTTAAAAAAATACACTATCTATAAAGACAAAATATGGAATGCAAAGTACAAATATATTAGTTCCAATAAATATTTAATTGTATTCAAATGCATTGGTGTAAAAGGATTTTCAGAGCAAGGTATTTTAAGGAATTTGGGAAATCTGATAAAATTATTATAACTTCTAACAATTTTCGAAAATTCTGCAAATACTTTCAGAAAATCAATTAATTTTGAAAATGTTTTATAATATTTTATTAAGCATTCCAAACATTTAAACTTGATGAATGTACAAGATGACCATGTTTTCAAGTAAACTTACAAAAGATAATATACTTTTCTTGAAAATATTATTTTTTAAAATAATGTTACACTTTTTATTTTATAAATTGGAAAATAGTCAGTGGGAATAAATATCACATGTGTATTAATAAACCTATAAAGAGAAAACACTCTATTCAATTTACACCAATTAAATGATGATAAAAATTCTCGAAGACTTAGATAAAGAAAAAAAATTTCAAAATCTTTTAAACAGATTTATTAAAAGAATTGTATTGAGTGCTTGCTTAGGATATTGAGATATACACCATTAACAATAACATTAAAGAAATATTGAATCAAAATAGACATATAGCCTTTAAATGGTTTGATAGTGTATGTAGAGTAGCTCTAAATAAGTAGAATGAAGCTAGAAAAAATGCTGTAATGTTATACTAAAGCAAATAAAATGTATTACGATAATAAACGTAGGATTGCATAAATTATTTGCAAAGGTAAGAAAGATCGAACATCTTTTAATGTGCAATAGAAAAAGTTTTAACAAAACATTTATCAGTGAATGTATTAACCAAGTCAAGGATTTGTATCTTATGAAATGTAGGAATAAAAATGAAACTGTATTACTGATTTTTGTGACGTCACTGTTAAATAGAAGAAATATTTCTCGAAACTATTTACTTCAATTGATTTAATGCTAAGGAATAATGCAATATATGTCTGGATTCGAATGATAATATTAAAGAGCCAGCTTTTGATGTATTTATGAACGCATTGTGAAGAAAATGTGATATAACAAAACAGTAGGAAGTGATAACATGAAAGATAATTATATAAAACTTGAGGGAAATATTTTTTGGATGTATGAATTGATATTGAGGGTATGAAGAAATTAAAGGGTACCAAGTGGTTAGAGAATAGGTTTATTTGTGTCAATATGTAAGAAGAGTGAAAAATTGAACTTTATCAACTATAGAGGCGTCACTCCACTAAATATGCCATAAAAAAATTTCGCTTGCTTAATTTATAAAAAATTTATGTCTTTTTGAATAAATTCATATTTCTTTTAATATATTCAATATATTTGAAAATCCTTAGCAATCAAACAACACGTGTCCCAAATAATTGGGACAAGAGGGCAACTTAGATGATTCTCTACTGAAACAAAACTTTTTATTTAACATTACATTTTAAGTAACATAAATTATTTAAATAGCAATTTAAACTTCTGTTAATTCACACACACAAATTGCATGATTAAAAAAATAATTTTAATTTAATTACGCCATGCACAGATTTATCTCGCCAAAATAGCTTGCATAATAATCATTAAATAAATGTTATTTCAAATTATTTCACAAAAATTTTCAAAATAGTATCGAGTCAGACATTATTCTTTAATGTACTCTTTATGCTAAATTCAATTAATTAAGACAGAAATTATATGGCAAATTTAAAGTACTTTAATTTACATTGAAAATAGCAATGATATAAATTTTTACACTACCAAAATTGTAACACCAAAAAAAGCCGTAAATATCGGAACAAAATTTATTTGGCAGATAATGCGTTATACAAAAATCCAAAAACAGAAATTACAGCCTCGTATGAATAATGAAACATCAGTAGTTAATGTAGTTGCCATTCTTGACTATAACCACTGCTACACATATGGGCAAAGAATCAAAGAAACTCTGTATATATCCTTGAGGTATAGCTGTCTATGTTGTTTTCACATATTGACAAAAGTCATATGGTGTCGCAACGGAATGGTGCATCCTGAGCCAGTTGTTGTGCAAGCATGTATCACATGTTTTCGATTGGTGACATATCGGGAGAACAAGCAAGCCAAAGAAATTATTCATTAAGATGAGTAAAGAACTCTTGAACATTGCATGTCATCTGTGGTTCCTGTTGCAATATGGCTATGATAAGCGCTAAAGTTATGGGAAGTGTTGGAGCCTGGAATTACCCCAGGCTCAGACATTTCATAGATATAATGTTGGCTGTTGAATGCACTGGCAATGAGTAATAAACATATTCGGTTGTAATATTCAATACCACTCCATACCAGGTTACCGGCTGCAAGATCAGTGTCCCGAATTTCTATTAAAAAGTTCAGCAGTTTCTCACCACGGTGATTCCAAACTCAAAATCGACTATTATGATGTAGCAGGAAGAAGCGGGATTCGTCAGTAAATAAATTTCATGCCATTCCATATTCATACTTGTTGTTCATCGCACCATTGATGGTGCAACACTAGTGGTTTTGAGTGAAAGATAAATTGCGCAATGAATGCTGTATGGACATTTCACTCAACCCCAAATCATGTCGAAAGGTAAGAGTAGATATCGAATGATGAGTAAAAAACTTAATCTGTTTTACTATAGTTCTTGATATGGCTGAACAATCCATCACTGTCATACACACAATATATTTTCCATCACGTACAGAGAGGCATGAAGCAGACGCAATTATTCTCATCGACCAATCATTCTCTCTTGTATGGTGACTACCGGTCCTCGTCACAATTGCCAGGAGTCGTCCAAAATGATCCCCGATTTTCTGAAAGATAATCCGCAATATTTATAAGCTACTATTTTCTTCTGTCGAATCCTCTTAGGAGACATTGATCTTGAAAGATACTTGGTGTCTTCTAAGATGAGTAGTCAATAGGCTTTATATATATATATATATATATATAAGATTAAAAATCTCGAAAAACCAATCGCAGTACATAAATCGCTAATCTCACTTTGCCCTTTATATAGTGCTATTGTAACTTAACTCATGACATGAGCATGAACTGAAATGCTAATGAATTACATATCTCATCACCACAAGCGTAAGATATAAATTTCATGTGATTTGCATGCTTCCTTCATGGTATTGTATTTTGAAGGTTAGAAGAGTATAAAAACACTAAACTTCTCTATTGAACAGATGGTTAACTGTTTAAATCTCCCCATTACTCAATTTTTGTATTTTTGAACCATTCTAAAGAGATAAGCTTAACATTTGAGTCTGTACTTATCTTTCTAAGCTGCACAAGAAAGAAACCTTAGACTCTAAAAATAAGTAATTTATACTAAGAATACAATCAAGGAAAATTTCTGACAAATATTTACATTCTATGTTCTAAACAAGGTGAATTTATAATGTGTAGTAACAATAAATTCGAAGTTTTTGTAATACCAATTTTTTTACTGCTAATACGAATGAATTTTAATTTTTTTATTACTCATAATTATTTCCTTATGTACATTTAAAATAATATTTAAGGGATTATTTTAAACCAACGCAACAAATTCTGTAAGTGAAACAATAAAAATCAAAGAAGCATGGTGGAACTTGGACTGTACTACTGCGTAAGTTACTGAGTATTGAATTGCAATTAATTGAGTAAAACTACTCGTATTAAATTGTGTTAAACTATACAATCTTAAACGACTCCCAAATTTAAACCTCAGTAAATAATAATGAGATAGACACGAGTTTGTTTTCTTTTCACTCCACTTTAAAATCTACCTGAGATTCCAAACTTATAAATAAACTGTAACAATTAATTCAAGAAAACTATCAAAAAATAAATGAATTCAGAAAATAAATAAAAAATTTATAATAAAATAGCCAAACTTTGTGTAATTTCATCATCAGTCATAAGAGAAGACTGAGTTTGGAAGCAAGGACAAATAACAAATCCCTTCAGAAAATGCCTGCGTTAAAGGCAAATTTATAAATGTAATATGTATATACTTTTCAATGAAGCTTATCAACTCTAAATTCGATTTCATAATTTTAATTAAGAACTTTTTGTAATTCTCTTTCATTTTTTTCCAAACATAATAAATAAGAAATACATCCCTACGAAACTGATCGACTCGTAATTCTGAGATGCCATTCCAACGTCTGAGGCTCTATTCTATTGATTAAATTTCCGCATTACAGTAATAAGTAAACATTAAATGACGGTAAAGTAATATGCACATTCCTCTGATTGAAAAAAAGAAAAACAAGTATAAGAAAGAACTGATTCGTTTAACAATTAGCATATTCAACCAGAGAACTTTGCTACCTCACATCACTATTTTCTTAAATTTACGATACGGGGTGAGCCTTATCTGCATAGTAATAGAGAATACAAACGACTTTTATTGTTAAGCAATATGAATCTCTAGATACTTCATTTCTTATTTGTGATGATAATTAAATATCACGGAACAAAAAAGCATACATTTCCCGATATTTTTGAAGTCCTGCGGTCATTTTATTCCATTAAAATGAATCATGCTAAGTCATTCTTCATCATTATTTTTTTTCAATTTATCCAAATCATTTTACGAAATAAATGACTCATATATAGCATAATAAATTTTATTGTAAACTAGTTATGAGCGAAAAGTTCTTAAGCAAACAGTATGTAGATAAACAATACATGTGCTAACATTAAATGAAAGACAAAATTAAAGCAATGTATATGTGCGGTCCCTTCAGAAAAAATTCCTTTGAAATTTTTATTTTAAGTTGGATATGCTTTATTCAAGAAAATAAATTTTTGATGGTTAAATTACTAGACTTCACTACATATAAATTTACTTTTTGCATATATTGGGATCTATAATTTTTTAATTTGGTGATATAAATAATAATTACTTAAAAGCTCTTCAAGATGTTGGAGCCCTAGGTAAGATTGTTTGCAGAATTTAAAATTAGAATTTTTTTTTTTTAGTTTTAGCAGCTTCAATACGAGTAAAGTTGATTTCAGCATGACTCATATAATTCAAAAATTGTGGAACCTGTTCCTGCATTAACTGCGAATTTAATGTCAACAAGAGATTGAGAAATGAAATTACCTTAGTTTTGCTCTTATTCTCGCGTATTTATTTCTATTTGTGTAAGTATTATTTGCTTATTCCAAACTAATTGAAACATAATTATAGGAGTAGAGTAAAAACTGCTTGAAAAGTTAAGGAAACCTGTATTCTATAATATCTTTTCC